>VMBQ01004369.1:0-80426 GCA_007657795.1 Dreissena rostriformis | reverse complement strand
AGACATTGAAGGCAAGCTTTCAGTTTCCCAACAATATGACACTCATATAATTACAACGAAAAATGGATGGCAAGGAGGTTGTTCCTTGTTACTATTACATTCTTACAATCAACAGTAGACATTGAAGGCAAGTAGTCAGGTTCATATAAAAATGACACTCTTTATCATGAATACAAGACATTGAAGGCAAGTTTTCAGTTTCCCAACAATATGACACTCATATAATTACAACGAAAAATGGATGGCAAGTTGGTTGTTCCTTGTTACTATTACATTCTTGCAATCAACAGTAGACATTGAAGGCAAGTAGTCAGGTTCACATCAAAATGACACTCTTTATCATGAATACAAGACATTGAAGAGAAGTATTCAGTTTCTCAAACAATATAACACTCTGATCATCTACACGAGACTTTGAAGGCGAATATTCAGTTTCCAAACAATATGACACTTATATCATCACCAGTACACTTTGAAGTAAAATATTCAGTTTCCACACAATATGACACTCGAATCATCATCACGAAGTAGATTATACCTAATGAAAACAAAAGTTTCTATGTAATAAAATGACGATCATCATAATCGTTGATAGTTTCCAATAAAGATAACTCTATCAATTGTTTTTTTAAAAACTGCGTGTAAGATACGATTTTTTGTATTTGTGGCAATCAGAACTGGTACTTAGTTCCGTACGTTCGTAAGTTCGTACATTTATCGAAGGTTTAAAAATCAAAATCAAATATTAGAATATATTCGAATAATGAAAAACAAATATTCGAATATCAAGGAAGTATCCGTTCTCATCCCTAGTTTTAAGTGAACGAATATGGAGTAGTATTTAAGATATATGGTTGCAGAATGTCTGCCAACGGTATATTTTTGATGGGGAAAGAATTACTATTGTTTTATATGTTTTATTTATTTTTTCGTGAGACAAATGTATTCAACATGAATCAAAGTGTTGTGTTGTCTGTTTGGAGTTGTTAGAGATCCAGAGATCTCGGATTCAAATCCCAATGGAAGAAATGGTATGTTTTTTTTGTTTTTTTTTAAAGACCCTCTTTTCTCTGAACGCAAAATATCGAATGAAAGACTTGAAAAGTACAAAAAGCATGTGTCAATGTTACCGCGGACAACTGACGTGGACCCAATGGACAATATGCATGATTAAATTAAGTTGTATATGTTGTTGTTTGAAGTAGGAGCGAACTGTTTCACATCGGTGATACTGATGCATGTGCATGAATTATGCATGGTAACAACATCTCTATAGTAAGGTGATTACAAACACTCTGATTGGTTGATTTTCCATTGGATCAACAAATTGATTGCTAACAACTGTCAAATCAATCGCGCAAACATAAAATATTGGAATACTTTGAAAATCACTCGGCATATTACGAAGAGCAGTGAAGGCAGGAATACCATTATATCTTTTCTTTGAAAAAATATGCCACTTGCTATGTCGGTAACGATGTTTTCAGTCGCGTTTATTACCATATATATGTATGGTACGTGCGTTTGCAATATGCAGAACATAAAATATTTTGTACAGGACAATACCGAATTAACGAATATATACCGGCGTATTACAAACACAGTGAGGACTTCCTGTGCTGCGGATTGTGCGAAGGACCCTTGGTGTTTGGCATTTGTTTATGACGAGGAGTTACACACATGCGACTTTTCATCATTCACTCCAGATGACAGCATTTCTGGGACAAAAACTAAACAGGGTTCTAGGCTGTACTACCAAAACATTCAAGGTAAGAGTGTGCGAAGTTAGCCATTGTATCTTATTAACTTTCTCAACAAGTATCGGTGCAGATATTTTAACATTTGTTTAATAGTCCAATCGATTTTAACCATTAACCCATTTAAGCTCAGTTACAAGCAGTACTTAAATGATCAAAAATTTTAACTTATTTATGCAATTTACTCAAGTTAACCGATATATAAGAATTATGTAAACCAAGGAAATGTCCAACCAATTCATCCAATTAAGATTTTTATCTAATTTTGCCTTGTGTCTCCATTTAGCCTACTATCGTGTTGTGTAATTTGAATAACTTTGTACATTCAGACTCTTTATTTTATAACTGCAGTTTCTACAATAGATCTCATATTAACTGTAAATGTATATGACTAAATATGGACTTAACTCTAAATTTGAAAAGAGTACACAAAACTCAACACGAGATAACTTGCGTGATGTGTAAAATAATTCCCAACTTAACCCAATCCATGTTGATTATTGCACAACTTCAAAAACTATTGTCTTATCAATTCAGAAGTCGTAGTTTGACTATTTCTACGCAAAAGACATATGTGGGAATATGTATACTGTGTTTAAACATAACTTTGGAGGTAGCCGTAGGGGGTTGTTTGGTGCAAACAGACCACACGTGTTTGACGCTAAAGGATAAACAACACATTGTACTGTTTTATAAAAATATGATTTGTTCATTTGATCGACACAACATTTTATAGAACTGGGAAAATATTGCTTATGTTATCGGCGATTCTTCTTTACTGATTGCAAAGTTCAAGCGCAGACTTTATACTGAAAACCCAATGATTAAATTAAATACGTTTTTTTTGTATCCTTTAATAACAACAATTCGTTATATTCATTATTCAAATTTTGAACACGATTTACCCACTGTTTTGTATTGTTACACTATTGTATTAGTGAATTTTATAAACCTCAACTCATGTGCGTATTAACAAATGGAAATAACAACACAACACGTGTTATCACTAGGAAGTTAAATATAAAAGTACGGCATCAGAAAACATGGTTGGAAGTTGGTAGATATAGTCTGGTTCAAAATAGAACACCCACAAGTAAATTTCAATAATGTTCATGCTTCACATACATTCTGATATTTGTTCTTTCGCCTGTTGCAGCATTGACTGCCATGAAAGGAATTGAAGCCTGGCTGTCATCCATATATGGTGGCAAAACCGCATCCCTCGCAATTGACGGAAACTTTGGCAGCACATATGAAGTGTGTTCCCACACGAATAAGTCTTTTGGCAACTACCTTAGTGTAAAACTAGACAAAACTTCCTATCTGGTGCATGTTGACATCTTGTTCCGGTCAGACCTCCCCACATATGCGATTGGTAAGTGTTTTATTTCTATTGATGGGCAGTTTTTCATTTTTTTTTTACATTTTATATTTTGTTAGTATTATTTTCATGATGGTCAATACATTTGAAGCTTTCACAATAAAGTGGCATATATAACTTACTTTAAATAACGATGAGACGAGAGTTTCTGGTCTGGTAGTGTTTGGGGTTTCAATGTTCTTTAAGGGGTTTAAAGTGTATTTCAAAATCATCAACGAATGAGCATTGTTTTATTTGATGCAGTTAACACGTTTTGAAATATAATTATTGTAGCTGTTGTTGGCATGTCTTCAGGTTTCTACTTTATTTTATACTTTTCGGTGGTTTATAAAGAAATATCAGTGAATTAAAACTGAAAATTGACTGTTTCAAACAGTGAAAATTAACAGTGAAAATTATCGATTATATTGCGAAATGACGTCGTTTTCATGACGTTACGACGTAATTATTTCAGCAAATATAAAAATAAAATCATGTGTAAGGACAAAATAAAATAAAAAATATATATATTGTGGAATGTCAATTTTAATTCACTCGTGATCATAGAAAAAATAAATCTATGATCACTCGTGAATTAAATTCGATATTCCATCAAAATCCAACAAATATCCTCTATTTTATTTACCAGTGAGGAATAGCAAAATAACCGTGCTGGTAGCTCACAGTCAGTGGGAGCTGGATACCGACCAAGCAACGGTCTGCGGTCATTACGATGGCCCACCAGTCAACCCGTATCTGCCAGCAAGAGTCAAATGTGCTCCAAATACCACTGGACAATTCGTGAAGGTTCGTCACAGCATCGACGAATATCTGAATATTTGCGAGGTTTCTTTCTATTCGAAAATGTAACTGTATGAGTTTTAAATAACATTAATGTGTCTTCTACCTTGTGCTCTCTGCATATATTTTAAACTGATTGTTTATTGAAAAAAAGCTAGGCTAAATTCATGTTGAGAAGACTTAGTGTTTAGAACATACCGTCTCGTTACTTGTTCAAGATTATTATATTATGTAGTTAGATCATTCGACTCCGTTCTTACACACGTATTTTTAATTGTGCTGTTATAAGAGACAGCAACAGATATTCGCATATTTAACAATTGGTCGAATATTACGATTCAAAATTCCAATTTTAATATTTTATTTGTCCTCTTTTTTCGTCAAAAAAATGTAAAAGCGCAAAGTCGGATTTTTTTATTTGGTGCATGCGACTTTCATGTATCACTCATGTTTGGATAAAAGCTGCCATCAATAAACGATATGATAATTGGCATACTTAAGGTATCAGGGGAAGGGGTAGTGTCTCTAGTGGTTTAATCTGTCAGTATGCAAGGGTGTTAATACAACATGTTTATTCTATTGTCCGGGATAATTGACATGTTATTCCCAGTTCAGCGTCTCGCAAATGACGCAACCTAGGCAACACGACTTGCTTAACCTTTAAATGGCCAATCATTTTTATTGCTATGTCAATATTTTTAATCAATGATTATCCAATAAGTTATCGAAATGATGAAAACGGCCATATGTTTTCCGGAAATATATATTATACCCAATAAAAATAATATGTTCTAAGTGAAAAATGATCGTTTTCAAAATAATAGCTCTATCACTGTTTTAAAAACTGCATTTAATAAACGATTTATTGTTTTTGTGGAAATCAGAAACTGTACTTTGTTTCATACGTTCGTAAGTTCGTACATTTAAATCGAAGGTTTAAAAATCAAATATAAGAATAAATTCGAATAATGAAAAACGAAAATTCGAATATCAATTAAGTATTCGTTCTCATCCCTAGTTTTAAGTGAACGAATGTAGTGTAGCCACATAAATACTCAAAATCAACGAATATTTCGTAAAATATTTCGTAAAATAAAGTAAGCCCATAAAAATAAGTGATTACTCAATACTGAATCATAGGAACTCAAATAAATTAAGATAAAAAAAGAAACGATGACGCTTTGTTTATTTACGACTTTGTAACCCGATACATACGGATACAATTTGTCTGTCAGAAAAACACGGCTGTACCACTTATTGCAAAATCAGTTTATTTTCATTTAAAACGAAGTACAGTTGTATATGAATAATGTAAAACTGGAGATTTTTTATTATTTTTTTTGCTCATGTGTGTTGCTTGAATTATTATTGTGTTATATGTTTATGTATTTGTTCGTGAGACAAATGTATCCGAAATGGATCAAAATGTTGTTTTGTATGTTTTGAGTTGTGAAAGATCTAGATAACTAGGATTCAAATACCGATGGGAGAAATTTTATGTTTTGTTTTTATTAAGCCCTCTTTACTCTGAACGCAATATATCGAATTGCAGACTTGAAAAGTTCAAAAAGCTGTGAAGATGTGATAACATGCGTCTATGTTACCGCTGACAACCGACTAGAACCCAGTGGACGATATGGTTAAAATCGTGTTGTCTATGTTGGTGTTTGATGTAGTAGCGAACTGTTACACATCGGTGATACTGACGTAGGCGTATAAATTATGCATGGTAACGACATCTCTAGAGTAAGGTAGTTTAAAAACGGACTAGAAGGATTCGATTCAAGAACACTGTACAATGTTTATGTTCATTTTTGTCTAGTGACAGTTAAGTTCTGTAAGTTATGCTATAAATGTATTGTTGTAATGTTGTGATCGTTGACCTGAAGCATCTAACTTGGCTGTTGCCAATGCATGAGCAGTTTGTTGTTGTCTGCTATAAAACAAATAGTCTAATGTATAAATAGTAAGAGGATTTTTCAGTAACAGTACACTTCAAGGCTAGACATTCTAGCTGAAATGCACTATAACTGCTCTAATGCGAAGCAAGTGCACGCCTTGCTCGCATCAGATGTCTTTGTAGTCATACGAGAGGCGTCCAGATGATATTTCAGCAAAATTATAACACAAAATAATGATTGCAACAGTACCTTTATTTAAGAAAGTGTTCAATATGACATGCGTAAATGTGTGTCAAATGGTCTGTTGATGCGTCTTGTGTGTAGTGTTGGGCCCTGCGTGCTTGTCACCTTCGCTTTCAGCCTATACCGCTGGCTAGCCCTGTGCGAAAATGAAGCTGAAGTGCGTAAGTCTTCACTGCCAGTACATAGCCTCTCTACGGACAAGTCCTATGTAGTGCCTCCTAGTGGCGACACACGTCAACTGAGTACCTCGCGGCCTCAGGCTGAACTGCAGGGACTCGGAGGTGGTCTTCCCCCAGACATGCGGCATGCCAGGCCCACCGGCGTATGGAAATGCCCTGATGCCCATGAACAGACCCCAGCCAAAGAGTAAAATGGCCCCTGTGTTCCCAGGGATATAAGGTTCCCCGCCTACAGGGTTAAGTAGGAAACCACTGCCTTGTGGTTTGTCGTTGGATCGGCAAAGGCTAAGGGTGAGGTAACCCCGACAGAAAACCTAGGGAGTTGAAATCGGAGACGTTAGGCCATTGGCACTCCCTTAACAAACCATGACGTCATGTACATCGCTATGTCTACACAATCAACCGGTGTTAAACTGGTGTGATCGTGTAGAGCGAACGCCAAGAAGAAGAAGACATGCGTAAATAAGCTATACACATTTATGGCCACGATTTAGGAGTCTTGCTTATAATTTTTTGGTCCCGTTTTCTTCACCGTCCGTAGGTGCTTTTTTAGATCAATAACAGAGTAAATGTTACTCTTCTGTAAGTGGCGTTTAAGGATTCCAAACATACCAAAGTCCATTGAAGTAGCATCTGGGGTATTTGGCAACCATTCTTCACAGTCAATTAAGTTCACTTTTTTCTTTTTAAGAAAATGGAGTGTCTGCTGAGATGTGTGACTTGAGACATTTCCCTGATGGAGCACCATTGACTTTCGACCTTCAGTTTCGTTACGCCATTTCGAATAACCAGCTTAAGCTTCAGTACCTAATTCATATAGATCTTGCTTTTAACTTTAGTTCATTTGTTGATAAAGCGAATCTCGGTTTTTACTCTATAAGAGACACCAGCCCATGCCATGATTCCTTGGCAAAAGCGTCCCGCTTAACGAACTTAAGTTTGTCGCTAACTGTTTTGCCTGTTTTCATGTAGCAAACTTTGCGTCTCCCGTAAGACCCAACTAAATAGAGCATTGCCTCATCATAACAAAGTTTTTCCATCTCCATTGCTTGACTTCAGTTATAACTGCAATGATCTAGCCCGCCTCTTCTTAATTTGCGCTATGTTAAGCTGATGAACTTCGTCTTATTTCTAAGTTGAGCTTTCAATATTTTGGTGATAATTTTGTATAAATTTCATTTAATGATGTCTAACATAAACGACATCTAAAATGGGGTCGGTGGATTACCTTAAGCGATCATACGTTTGATTTTTCCGATGACGACTGCTATGGCCACATTTCTAAGATATCTAAACTTTGGCATAGAAATACCAGCATTGACAATTTTGCGTTGATGTTAAATATATTCACGAATTTTCTTGATGGAGCCCAAGGGAATCGAATAGCCCACCGTTTTCATCTTATTTTTAATTGGTGTGTTAGTCTTCAAAAGTCCAACAACTACCCCTTCCACTTATCAATATTGCTGTGACGCACCATGCTATAGATGACAAATAGCAATATTGAAACAGCAAGATTATGATTGTATATGATAGTGAAAAAGCAACGTATGCGTTTACAGATTACTCAAATATGAGACGGGCGCCTCTCGTACAACAAAACTCCTAATGTTTTATATGAAGCGTCTGAGTGTAGCTCAAATTGACTTTCAAATACCTGGTATGCAATACTATGTGGCGAACAAAGAATGTCTTGCAATTTATCAGATGTGGTTTGCTCTACGTCAGTTCATTTTTATTATTTAAAATGTTTTGATTTACTTGTGTTTAGTGTGGAGGCAAACAATCATTCAAAGTTCTTATTGAATTTTTGAAAACTTTTACAACGTGTCTAACATATCCTGCAAAAGACAAATAATCGCAATTATTCCGAGTTCTGTGTTGTTGGCAAATGTTTCACGTTTTCAATCTTAGCTGGATCTTTTTCAATGCCTCTGCAGGCATGTATTCAGTTTTCGAACACTATTACACTCTTATCATCACCAGTAGAAATACATTGCAAGTGTTCAGTTTCTAAACAATGTTACACATATTATCACCACCTGCCATTGAAGGCAATGATATAGTGTCCCGACACTATAACCTTCTTATCATCAATAGGTGTTATTGAAGACAATTATTCATTTTCCCATCAATATGACACTCATTTAATTACTAAGATAATTTGATCGCAACTATTCACTTTCCCGACACTATGACACTGTTATCATGAAAACCAAACATTAAAGGCAAGTATACAATTTCCCAATACTATGACACTCGTATCATCCCAACGAGACAACGAAAATAAGTATTCAATTTTCAAACAATATGACACTTGTCTCATCACCACGAGACATTTAAGACAGGTATTCCGTTTCTCATCAATATGGCACTCGTATCATTACCACGAGACATTGAAGACGGGTATTCAACTATACAACAGTTTCCAAACAATATGAAATTTATTTAGTAAAATGCGGAAAACAAGTCAGTTTTAAGCTTCATGATGCTTTATTCTTTAAACGTAAACATTCATAAAACGTATATTGTGGCTAAAAAACGTATACATTTAACAGTGCAACTTCCTTCAACTTATAAATCACATAGTACTGTAACTTCTCAGAAATAAGTCCTTATAGCAAAACAATACTCTTACTCAACTTCCCAACACTCATTCACCACAAGAGTATAAGTTTTAAAGAATTAATAAAATGTTTAACATATTAATGAAGCAGATCTCTTAACTTGCCATGTTTTGTTACACCAGCTATATGAATTCTGTATATTTCGTTTTGCTTACAAGTTTCTAATATTTAGAAATCGACGTTAATGCCCTAGATGTGCTGGCCTGACTAAAATTCTTAACAAAATTTCTGGGCCCTTTTATACTCGAGTGACCAAAAAGTTGGTCACTTACCACTTTAACATGGCCCGACCAAGAATTCTTGGTCGCCTGCCCCAAAATAAATGTTCAGCGGCTCAAAAGTGTGTCATCGTGTCGTCAATCGACCATAAAAATGGTCACGAACGCTCAAAATGACATTATGCAAAAATAAACCCCCATATTGAATTCCGAACAAATATTTATGTAAAACAAACTATGGGCGCTCAGAAAGAAAGAAACACCACTTTAATCAAGAATAATACTGAGATTTAAACATATCTAAAATAACCTGTTTCATGCTTTGTTGAGTCGCTGAAGAAAATAGCTTAAACTCGACAACAATGCAACGCGACAAAATGGCTGCGACTGGATTAGAAATGTGAGTGGTCTGACAATTACAAATGAAAAATGTACTTATTTATGCATATTAAAATATATATACAGTGAAGATGGAAAGGTACGGTCACTCAACATTATGTAAGCTTAATTGTATGCACACACTTAGATATCATGACATAAAATTGAAGTTAAGATACAGTAACAACAGCAACAACAAAAGTGGAATTTGCAGTAAACAGGTAAAATATTTTAAACAGCTATGTCTTGTGTTTGTATGATGTTCTGTGGAATTAACAAGTTCACATGCAAATTAAATCCTGCCTGCTTAGATAGTCAATCCATTAGTTGTACAGAAACAGGTAAGTTAATTTTAATTCATAATATAGTCAAATGTTAGATTCTTTAGTGTTCCTATATGCAGGGCATATCATTATCATCATTTCCACGAGACATTGACGTTAAGTATACAGTTTGCCAACAATATGACATGACACTATTATCATCCCCTCGAGACATCGAAGGCGAGTTTCCAGTTTCCAAACAATATGACACCCGTATCATCACCACGAGTCATCAAATGCAAGTATTCAGTTTCCCAACAATATAATACTCGTATCTTAACCACGAAACATTATAGACAATTATTCAGTTTCAAAAACAATATGACACTCGTAGAGACATTAAAAACAAGTTCACAATTTCCCAACAATATGACACTTGTATCATCATCATCGAGACATTGAATGCAGATATTCAGTTTCCCAACAATATGACACTTGTATCATCATCATCGAGAAATTGAATGCAAATATTCAGTGTCCCAGCAATATGACACTTGTATCATCATCATCGAGACATTGAATGCAAATATTCAGTTACCCATTAATATGACACTTGTATCATCACCATCGAGACATTGAATGCAAACATTCAGTTTCCCAACAATATGACACTTGTATTATCATCATCGAGACATTGAATGCAAATATTCAGTGTCCCAACAATGTGACACTTGTATCATCACCATCGAGACATTGAATGCAAATATTCAGTTTCCCAACAATATGACACTTGTATCATCACCATCGAGACATTGAATGCAAATATTCAGTTTCCCAACAATATGACACATGTATCATCACCATCGAGCCATTGAAGGCAAATATTCAGTTTCCCAACAATATGTCATTTACCCCCTGATCGTACGTTTACACTCGGCTCAGTATCAGCAATATTACATTGGCTTATGTCCTACATAGGCACCCATTTATGAACCTTGATGGAGAGGACAAAGCGTGGGATTAATTGTTTGCTAAGAAACGTCCAGTGTTCTAAGCGAATCGAAACACGGGCCTACCGATTGATAGACCACCAATGTATTCTTAGACCACTGTCCTCACACTAGCGTACCACTGATCTAACCTACTATCCGTGTAAAATACTTTCTCCGTACAACAAAACTGATGCTTCTTGTCAAATTATAATATGCATTCACATTCCACAGCCAGAAACTAATTGCGTGTTATTATGTCTACTGAGATGGGGATGCGGTACATTAGTGCCCATTGTTTAATGTGTACCAATACAATATTATCACACTCAAATAATCTACATAAACGTGTTGTAATAGCATGGCTGATGCCAAGTACTAACAGTGTACATGTGCTAAGGATTTATATATACAGATGCTATACGATGCTAATGTGTACTACACGTATAAGCTAACTATGTTTACTTTACTTATTCTAAGTTATGGAAATGAACTTATTCACAACGTAAATGAATAAATAAAATTATCAATTTAGAGACTATTTGCTTGAAATAAGTCTGTCCTCTTTAATATTACATAGAGCCCCTTAATGTTAAGCTGTTATGCTTGCATTTTTTAATACATTGTATAAATAAACAATTCCTTAACCCTTTAAGTATGAACAAATACCGGTCAAGCCCCGAATATTATAGCATCGCCATTATAATCGGGCCCTATGTTCCTCTTAACACAACTTTGTGATAAAAGGGGCAGAGTGTTGGTCTTAACACTGCAATTTTATTTTTGTATTCGATTGATTATTTTTACCGTAGGAAACTACGTCAATACAGTAACGTTATTTTAAAGCTGTGCGGTTTCTCATTGGGATCAATCGTATTTTATAGGAGTTCGGTCCACCTAAATATGATCATTTTTCTTAATATAAGTCATGTACATTGTATTTTTATAAACATTAGATCGCGTATTCAAATTTAATAATATAATATTAATGCACATTATGTACTGTTTTGTGCACTGATTTGTTACTCGCCTTAAGTAAATGCCGAGCAGATATTAACAAAACGTTTTCGTCCGATTATGTGAATTGAGTTTAACTTTTTCTACAGTCACGTACAATGTGATCCAAGTTTTCTAACACGCTTGTTCATTTGGTAATTCGGTCACCTAGCCATAAGATATAATACATTTTAAATTTAACCGCTATTCTTACAACTTCTTACACCGCAACTACTAGAAATAAATACACCATATAGTAGAACGTACAAGTAACTGGCCATACACAACTAATTTCAAGCACCTCAGATACACATATATTTTTGTTTACATATTGTCGTGTTCGATTAACACATGACTTCGATTGAAACAACATAATGATGAACACTGTGTATAGTATACCTGCGAACAAACCCACATGTCCCATTTTGAAACACATTACATCCGTTATACTATGAACACTTATCGTTCTGGACTAGTTTAGAACAAATTCATCGCTCTTGAACTTGACAACTAGAGAAATAACACGTCTCCTTATCTGTGATTCAATAAATAATTTAATAAATACGTTATTTAATTTAGTTATACTGTAGTTTTCTGTACCGTCTGTACAAGAAGATCAAACACGTGGCAGAGGCGTCGGAGCTGGGGCGGCAAAAATGAAATTTCGGCAAAGACCTTTTTTCATTATTTTTCATTTCACCACCCGTATATTTGAAAATATCTTTACCACGAAGCAAGGTTATCACGCTTTCGCGGTTATGGCGAGTGTATTGTTGATTGTCATCACCCGCCCGCGGTAATGTACGTGTCAATTATGTTGTTAATTAGTCGGTCTCTTCTATAACGATAATCCCTTTATTCTTGAGTAATTAAACCCGGGAATCTTTAATTGTCGGTATGATCTAAGCCTTTGTTTCTTTTTATTAATATTAAGGAAAGTATGACATGAGACAAATGTGCTGATATCCAATAGTCCTTAGTTATCACGAAATTAAAGAAATCTCGAGATACCTGAATTAATTGTAATAACTCAAAGTAAATCGATAATTTTAAAAAACTTATTTAATGTCTTTTACCACTCTTTTGTGTCATTTCAATATGTCTACTCAAAACCAACCAACAATTTCAAACTTTCAAAACGGAACTTCGGGAAAATAATCCCGAAGAACGTTCTTTCAACCCACATGATCCCTATTGTTGTGTCGCCTGCTACAAAGTACAAATTGCGACATATAGATATCATTTCTCCATCGTCTGTCTGTCACAACTTTTGTCATTCAGAATATGCCTGTTATAGACGTATATAAGGTCAGGTATCATGCATAAAAACGCACCAGAATGCGCCTTTTGATGCTAAAATTTGAAAACATTTCCGGACCCCCACCAAACGGAGGGGGATACCCCCTCCCATACCCACCCCTTTCGCCGCCCCAATGTCTATTTGCTTCCGACGCCCCTGCGTGGTATATAGCTTAACTAGAGAGTTATGTGAAAAAAAAGGAAGCGTGCGTTTTAGTTTAAACATCATTTTGATATGGATAAAGATATGTATTAAAGTTAAGACGTAAAAGATGATTCCTAATGTTGGTCGTTACTTTGTTAACGAGTTCAAAGGTTGTCTTGAGGGATGTGGCTGTTGCGTTGATGTTTATGAGGATGACGTAGTGGTGATAGGGCGGAAAGAGGACGTGATAAGTCATGACGAATAAAAATGTTTATACTTGGCGACACACAGCATACGCGTTATGTGTTACATGTAGTAGCAAAATAGGAAAAACATAATAGCAAACGATTTTCTGTTTATTCTAAGCTGTACTTTGCCGATTGACCGATTCATGAGATAAATAATAATCTTACGTTCATTTAAATATTATATATACGTATATACAAGTAATTGTGTATTATATTTTCAAACCTATTTAAAACAAGTAGTTATATAATGGTTGCTTAATATACATATCTCGTTTTAATACAATCTTATTAAATGAGCCTCGCTCTGTAAAACTGTGATCAATACATGTGCGTAGAGTGTCGTCCTATGATCAATACATGTGCGTAGAGTGTCGTCCTATGATCAATACATGTGCGTAGAGTGTCGTCCTATGATCAATACATGTGCGTAGAGTGTCGTCCTATGATCAATACATGTGCGTAGAGTGTCGTCCTATGATCAATACATGTGCGTAGAGTGTCGTCCTATGATCAATACATGTGCGTAGAGTGTCGTCCTATGATCAATACATGTGCGTAGAGTGTCGTCCTATGATCAATACATGTGCGTAGAGTGTCGTCCTATGATCAATACATGTGCGTAGAGTGTCGTCCTATGATCAATACATGTGCGTAGAGTGTCGTCCTATGATCAATACATGTGCGTAGAGTGTCGTCCTATGATCAATACATGTGCGTAGAGTGTCGTCCTATGATCAATACATGTGCGTAGAGTGTCGTCCTATGATCAATACATGTGCGTAGAGTGTCGTCCTATGATCAATACATGTGCGTAGAGTGTCGTCCTATGATCAATACATGTGCGTAAAGTGTCGACCTATGATCAATATATGTGCGAAGAGTGACGTCCTATGATCAATACATGTGCAAAGAGTGTCGTCCCAGTGATCAATACATGTGCGTAGAGTGTCGTCCCATGAGCAATACATGTGCGAAGAGTGTCGTCCCAGTGATCAAAACATGTGCCTGAAGTGTCGTCCCAGTGATCAATACATGTTCCTAAATTGTCGTCTCATGATCAAAACATGTGCGTAGAGTGTCGTCCCTTGATCAATACATGTGCGTAGAGTGTCGTCCCAGATTTACATGTGTAGCCCGCAACTTCTTATAAGGGTCGAAACTTTCCATCAAAATAGTTTTTTCCCTGCGAAATACTTTCTTTAAACAAAAACAATACCATAAAAGCGGACATTGTCGTCTCTGAATAATCTGTGCGGACTACACAGTGTAATATTGCCCGATTCTTTACGCACAATCATTAAGTCCAGTGTGATCAAATATGTATGTTGAGTAAAATATAAAGTTGTCTCGTGACACTGTTCGCGGGCGCTAGAAATTAATTTGTTTTAGGAAAGTCGCTATGAATGAAATACACATGAAGTAGTGTTATGCACGTGCGCAGTAATGATAAGTGTACTGTTCTGTTTTAAAGGGACCGTCAACCGCGATTGACGAAAAAAAAAAGTTCTAAAATACCCTTTTTTTACAATTATTAGTTTATATTGATTAAATATCACGACTGGTATATTACATTACTTGAAAAAAAGTAAAGTTTTCATATTTTCAGTATATTCGGTAATACATTTTACTAGGTACAAGTACCAGGTAACTACCACAGATGGTTAGCGTGTGGCTATGATATTAATTAGTGAAAACATCATTTTGAATGACAAATATTCATATTATAACGAAACATCAACTTTTCTGAAAAAACAATTTCACTATCAAATATATATATAACAAGGTATTCAAATCGAAATCACCCGAAAACAGTGTGCATCGCTTTAAACAGCCATTACTTCATCAATTTTGCAGCGATTTTCATGAACCAGGTCTTATTCCACATCTTCACATCGGACCAATGAAATCACTCGTGTGTTTTAAATGTCAGTTAGTTGAAATGTATGTAAACGAAGGTTTCAAACGGCACTGGACAGTTAGATTTTGATGCATAATGCAACGGCAAGAACGGTAAAAATGTTTTTTTTCATACGTTTTATTGAATTATGGTATCGAGGTCCGGGAACTTTGCAGGGAAAATGCCCTTTACTCCATGAAGATTCTAGTCTTAGATCCGGTCTGATCGATGTCAAGTGGGTCTCGCGAGTTGCGTATCGTGTTATTTCTTAAATGTTGACACAGTATTTGTAAAAATATTGCAAGGCACGTACATTTCCAGAAAGGAAATTCATTTATGCGTTGAATAAGACCGAGATCGTGAACATCGCTGCAAAATTGATGAAGAAATGGCTGTTCAAAGCGATGCACCCTGTTTTTGGGTGATTTCGAGTTGAATACCTTGTTAAATATATATTTCAGGGGGTAGATCGTACGCAAGTAACTGTTGTGGCGTANTTTCAAATATTAAATTGTATGCATAATTTTATCAAACATTATATCTTTAACAAAAAAAAAAAACAATATTTGTCATTATTATCATCAGAATGTGCATTTCAGTTCATAAGTGTGCAATCCAGGAGAGTGGGGATCTTCAGAGCTCTTTTACAGCATTGTTGCTGTCAGGGGGTAGATCGAACGCAAGTAACTGCTGTGGCGTAAGTGAGAAAAATATTATTAGTAACTATTGTTCAAAATGGCGGCCAACGGCTGATATTTCGATTTGTTCGCCAGATCTTTTGAAAGGTTTGTACATTTACCATACTTATTCGACATTATCCTTACGCGCAAGATGTGATACTTATAGTCATTTAACCGCGGTATTATTCCTGTAGCTGCATTATCAATATTTAAAAAGTTATTGAAGACTTAATACGCAAGTTCCTGATTGTAAACGATTGACACGGCTCATTGTATGTGTATGTTTAAGTCGTATATAAGGTTTTCTCAGCAGTTTTCATGAACAGGTGGACTCAAGAACCATCATAGTTAACCTTGCCTGAACACCAAGATGCTTCCAAAAGGCAATCGCACTATATGCATCAAAATTTGAAAATTAACCCCCATTTTAATAACTGTTGAGCACAGTAACCCCACTTTCCGTAACTGTTGTTTATGCAAAAAGCACACTAGGTATGTGAACATGAGCCCAAGCAAGTCCTGAATAAGGACAATGTTTTTCGCAAATATCGTTAGAACGTCAATGTTAATTACTTACTTGCATTTCGTAGTTCTCGTTTAGTTTAAATTATTCATATTCCACTTTCTCATATACTAGTAGTTACACATAAAAATAAGTTTGAATTAACCTCAAAGTGTATCTATTATATTACTATAAACATAAATACATAATTGATAAAATCTGGACTGGGAAGACATTTTTTGTAGAATATTATTTTATTTCTTTTTTGTTACCGTATTAAAAGGATTTATCCAGATTTTTTCATTTGCGCTGTTTAACTGTTATTAAGGCGAAAAACATGGCTTGTTCCTGGAATTAAAAGGGTATGATAGGAAGTCGATATATAAATTATTTTATAAAGTGCATAGTTAACTTTGAGATAAAACACAAAATAGTTAAAAAGAAATATGATAAGACATTTGTGAAAGTGACGGTATCAAAGCAAATGTACACAAGTCACCTCAAGAAAGTTTTTTTAAGTCGAAGCATTTTTTTTGCACGACGTGTAACCGGAAATAAATCTTAATACTTTACCAATTTACATTTCAGGGGATGTTTTTGAAGAAGGGTACGGTACAAAATCAAGAGTCGACTTAGCCTGTACAAAAATGTCAAAATGCAATGGTGCATTTGTTGTACAATCTGAACGAACAAAACGCCTTTTAAATCACCTGCAGCAAAACGACTAATCGTTTTTAAAACACCAGTTCTGTATGCAAAAAAGGTTAACAATACACCGAAAACTTCAAAGCGGCAACGTTTCCTGTCACCAAAACACCAAGCTGGTTTTTTTTCTAAACTCCCCTTTGGCGCATACAACACATGAACAAGCATCACCGAAAGGACAATCTGTTACTAATGTTACAAAAAAGAAATTACAATTCGGCAAACATGAAAATAATCAATACCACTATGTCAATGAAAATACTTCGTGCTTTGTGGAATTCGAAAATCAAGATTGAGATATTACCATTGAAAGACTCAGGTTCAAATACCTCTGCCATGCAGTATTCTGAAGAAACATAGGAGTTCTTCTGGATCGGAAAACGATTACTTGGAGGATAGTGTAGTAGAAATATGCGAGGATTTACCTATGAAGGAATTGTTAAGGAACGCCACAGTAACCAACTGTTTTCCAACTGTTATTAGATTTAACATTCATTGTTTTGAATTTTGTTATATTTAGTACGATATATCAAAGTAAAGGCCTATTTTTATATTTTATTCCATACTTTGTTACCTCTATGAATACACTTTAGATGTCATAGTCCCTTTATATTAATGTGGAAACAATATTTGTTTCCCGGAAAACATAGAAAAGTTTTGTCAGCTAATGTACATTAGAGACAAATAACCCCAGTTAACGAGGTAGTGCTTTTTATGTCAGTGGTCTCATAGTATTGATCAGTATGAGATTAAAAGTAAGTAACTAATACTTGTGGGGCACAGTAAAATTTGTTTTACCCGTTTGCGGCTTTAATCCGCAAGACAACTACAACGAACTATACATTTTGAAGTTTTTTCTGTATGAGTTGAATTGCTGCGCAAAAAAGAAAATGTTCATGTTTGTGTTTTACATGAATGCATAAATCTGTAAAATATACTACACATTAGCTATTCCATACTCATAAGACATAATACAATGTACTAGATTTATTGTTATATTTATTAACAATACTAAATTATTATAAAATAAATTCAAATTAATGTAAAGTGACTATAAACATGTAAACACACACACCTTCTGTTTAAAAAATAAAAATGAAACATAAAAGCACTATACTATTTGTTATGAGTATCACAACGCTTTTGAGGGATATGTATCACATTTAAATCTAAGCACACTTGGATCCCATGCAAATTTTAAACGAATTGAAAAGTATATTACGTAAGTAACGTATGGTTCATGTCACTAATATAAAACTTAACTAACACTATTAATGCCATACAAATATGCTTTATCAACCAAAAACCATAATTTATAAAACCATTGCATAAATTTAAAAAAAAAATCTCATTTTTTTCCAATTATATTAAAAAAACTTCAAGTAAACAAAAATAAAACACTCATGTCCAGAATGCCGACTCCTATTATAGAACAACATGTTAGATGACAAAAAAACTTTTTAAAAATCAACTGTGATAACTATTAAAATCCATGTTTCCTATTCATATTGGCATGGAAGTAAAATGCGGTAAAAATTGTGACCTAAAACATTTAATACAATGCAAGCCTATACGTTTAAGATCATTCAAGAAAAATAACTCCAAATGACTGTGTTGATTTTCTGATTACCGAAATTAATGTGTATTCAACAATCAAAAATGTTCTCCTTTTTTACTTTTGTGAAACAGGTTGCAATGGTATTGATAATTTTAGGGACTTGCTGAAATTCCGCTTTCATTATAAAACCTTCATACAATTAAAATAGATATCTTGCTCCTAATTAAGGATATTTGGCTAAACATATTGGCGTGAACGAAAAAGATATCGACATGTCGACAGATATTAGAACGACAACAACGCTCAAATTAATTAAAGGAAACTTCGTGATTTTTGGTTTAATAGGATTTTCGTAAATTAAACAAAAACTGACACTCAGCTTGAATGCAAACAATTCAAACAATAAGATTAAAAGAGTGTTAGAGTGGCACAAGTTGTTGTTTAACAACAAAGGGTGTTAGAATTGCTTGTGATTTATTTCCACACCACATGCCTTAATATGAGTTCTCATGCAATGCTTCCATTTAAACATTTTTCCACAGATGTGACAAGAAAACTTCGGAGCATCGTGTCTATTCATGTGCTGTTTCAACAGCCTCCTTGTATTACACGTTTTGGTGCATGTTTCCTCCTTCATGGTCCGGAAGGCTGCATTCGTGCATTCGAAGACTTGTTGAGGTGTTGTACGACTTCGAACATATTTCACATGTATGTATTTGTTTCATTAGAATGTTTACCTATATGTTGTTGAAACGCGTATCTTGAATGGCATGGCTTCGCACACAGTTTACACGAATACTTCGATGCCTTGCCCAAGTGAAGCTCATTCTCATGATTGCTTCGCCAAAACGTCGTAGTGCACACCTTCCCACACTGACTACAAACGTTTGGGCTATAGGTGTGGGAACGGGAGTGACACTGCAGTGAATTTTTACAATTGCATGTTTTCCGCACCCTGGAAAATCTCACACGTAGGTGGATCCACTATGAAGCTGTACATGTATGTGCCGCTTTAAAGAGTATGCGCTCGATAAAGCAACACCACACACTTCGAATTTAAGGTGATCGCCGTTGGACGATGACATCTGTAATAAATAAAATGAAATAATTCACCTAATGTGATTAAAGGCACAACGATTTCTAAAATCACTTTGTAAGACTGCTTTGATTACACATTAACTGACTTCCACTGTATTTTTCCGTGAACAATACGTGCTAAGAATGTGTCGTAACTGTGTGAGTTATTATAGATTTAAAACCTTTGCACGATATGGATTCATATTGTTTAATTGTAAGGTTTAACCCATTTTACTGCGGCATAGAGGAGACATTGGCATTTAGTCAAATACTTGCGCACGTTTTACATATCTGTTCAGGTGTGCATGTCATAGTGAATACCTGCGCACGCAGGTGTGTATAAATGCGCAGGTATTTTTTATGAATACATGCGCACGTGAAATCAATATGTGCGCATGTGAAAGCAATACGTGCGCACACGAAAGCAATACGTGCGCATGTGATAAATAGATCAATGAAATAGTAACACGTGCAGACACAGCACGTAAAACATGCGCACATAAACATAAATACATGCGCACGTAAACGTGAATGCATGACAATGTATAGGTGAATACGTGCGCACGTATTCACTATAACGTGCGCTCGCAAAAGCGAATACGTGCGCATGTATTCACTATAGTGTACGCACGTGAAAGCAATTCATGAGCATGTAAAAGCAATTCGTGCGCACATGAAAACAGTACGTCCGTATGTGTATTGAAAACATATGTCCTATGCCAACGTACATTTTAGTGTGACTCCACAAATTATAGTAACACATCACTAATTAACAAAGCACACCTAAACATGCGTATTTTATTCGGTATTCATTTTTTTTGTATGTTTCTACTCTGACTTTTGCATAAACGACAGTTACAGCAAGTGGGGTTACTGTGCTCAACAGTTATGCAAATTGGGGTTAATTTTCGAATTTTGATGCATATAGTCCAATTTCCTTTTGGAAGCATCCTGGTGTTCAGGCAAGGGGCACTATGATGGTTCTTGAGTTCACCTTTCCATGAAAACTGCTAAGAAAACCTTATATATGACATAAAAATGCACATACATGTACAATGAGCCGTGTCAATCGTAAACAATCAGGAACTTGTGTATTAAGTCTTCAATAACTTATTTAATATTGATAATGCAGCTTCAGGATTTATACTGAGGTTAAATGGCTATCAGTATCACATCTTGCGCGTAAGGATAATGTCGAATAAGTATGGTAAATGTACAAACCTTTCAAAAGTTCAGGCGAAAAAATCGAAATATCAGCCGCTGGCCGCCATTTTGAACAATAGTTAATATTTTTCTCACTTACGCCACAGCAGTTTCTTGAGTACGATCTACCCCCTGTGCACTGTGCAGTCAAACTGGTTTCCTTCTCTTTGTGAAATGTTTGATATATGTCTAATGTGTTTTATGACACCTTAAATTCTGACGAATAAATAAATTAATATTACTTTTAAATATACGGTTAGATTTTCTTCATGGTAGTTAAATCCATTTATTACCTCCCCTGAAATTTGCAAGTTTTATTCTATATTTCAACATTTATCTTTTAAGATATAGGGAATAAATTTAAAATGCTCATTAGTAGTTATTAATAATTATAGAAAATACATATACCATTTGCCATGCATTAATGTGAACATAAATTTAAGTGGTGGTTGCTAGCAACAACTCTTTATATTATCTATTTAACTTCAAACTATAATTATGACATACTTTATTATAAATGTACAATAATATCTAAATTAAACAAGAGATGTGTTTGTCAGAAACACAATGGCCCCTACTGCGCCGCTTTTTTTTTTTTAAACATTTGACCTTGAATGATGACCTTGACCTTTCACTACTCAAAATGTGCAGCTCCATGAGATACACATGCATGCCAAATATCAAGTTGCTATGATCAATATTGCAAAAGTTATGACCATTTTTTGAAACCTAAACGCAAGTGTGTCGGAATTTCAGAGGAACAGACAGACAGACTGACGGACGAACAGTGCGATCACTATATGCCACCCTACCGGGGGCAAAACATGCATCTGTAACATGTTAAATGATTATTTTGTATTTGGCAGTGGCTTGCCGTACGGGCCCGTACGACTAGCCTATATTGGCTAGTCAACAGCTCTGTACGTATAGCCTTTCCTATGGGGATTGTCCAGCCGTACGGCTTAATAAAGTATAGAATTGTCATTCAGTGCTGTTAATTAGTCATTAGTTTGTTTTTAGCTCATAAAAGTACACACATTCTTTATCTGTTTCGGCTTCCGTTCATGTAATACGGTTTTTAATTTGATTCTTTAATTAGTTGACATTCCTAAGTAAGGTGTGAAAAACTGTGTTTCGGCTTCCTTTCATGTAATACGGTTTCTAATTTGATTCTTTAATTAGATAAGAGGTATAGGTTATCTTAAATGATTAAGATTATTAAAAGTTTGAATACGTATGTACGACTTAAAATGCACATGGTGCATATTCTCGGTGTAGAGAAAGTTGTACATATGGATTCAAGCTTTTATATACACACAAACTATGCTTTTTGTCAAATTTAAGACAATTATCATTGTTTCCTTTGGTTTGAGCGAACCGTGTCATATTAATGTATAATTATATCGGTGGATTTAGTGAAGTTTGTATATGGTATTATTTCTCGTGCATTGCGCATGGCGGTTCTTTTAAGTAACATGATTTAAGATATGAGCAAAACCATATGTCATACATGCGAAAAAACAAACACACGGAAAAGCTTGTGTATTCACACTGTCTAATCAGCGTCTTTGTTTCCACTGCATCATTACTAGAAATAACAAATTAAAAGGCAATCATTGTAGTTCCGAAGATTTGTTTGTATGCATAGTCGACATTACATGTATTATGCCCAATTGTCGTGAATTAAATGGTGCCTCATATTGTGAAAATAGGGTATATAGCTTCATGTTGTATATTCTTTTGTCAAGTGCTATTATCTGAAAGCAATCAATTCATATTTAATTGTTTTCGTTGTATAATACTTGTTAAAGTTTGTGTCAATTTACGTTTCCAATTCTCTATTAAATATTTAATGTATACATTTGATATTTGCATGTACAATGCCTATTTATTGCTCCATAACTGTGATTTATATTGATTGCTGTAATTGTTGTTTGGCGAAATAAATTTACATTTTCATATCTCCCTTTTTTACACCCTTTTATATATACTATGCACGAATCAGATTTCCAACCATGAAGAAACATAAATCAGACTGCAAATTTGGTGACGACGACTACACGAGCTAGTCTAAAGGCTAGAAATTTTGGAATTTCACTACCTAAGTAGCTAAAATAAATGCACTGATTATCTTGCGGGACATAATAAATGCAGCGAAAAACAATTATCATCTAATCAGCCTGCGTGGTAGCACACAATTTTAAGTACATGTATTGGCACATTTTCTCATGACGCATGGCAAAGAAATCTGCACGCAGATCAGAACAGAACAGAACAGAAAGTTTATTCATATAACTTGAACATTTACAGTTCATCGTTACATATACAAAACTGACAATATATAAGCAATAAGCACATGCATAGTAATGCGAAAGTGACCAAACTAGTACATAAAAAGGTGTTAAAAATGCACTAAGGCCATCGAATTACTCAACGTTTGCATTCAATGTATCAATTCTCAATTTAAAAGCATTTTTACAATATATCGCGAGTTTATTTAGGACTTTGGTTTTATTATTTGTTAACAAAAGAATAAATTTATGCATACTAGGTCGGTTATAATAGAATTTGTCAATGTACATTTTTCTTATATCTGTATAAAGAGGACATACAATTACAAAATGGTATTCGTCTTCAATATCATTTGAGTTACATATATTACATTTGCGTTCGTTTTTAGGAATATTTGTATGTCTCCCAGATTCAATTTTTAACATGTGGGACGAAAGTCTTAATTTTGATATGTATTTTCTTAAATTAAAGTTTTGGATTATGTTAAGGTAATCAGATAGTTCAAATCGATGTTTCAATTCTTTGTATAAAGTTAATGAACTTTTAACGTTTAAATCATTAAGCCACAAACCTATGTACATATCAATTAGTCTATTTTTAAATATAGGAATAAATACATTTGCATTTACTGATTCTGGGTACATCCAAACATCTACAAAACCAGTGTTTTGAAGTAAGTCTCGTACTTTGGTAATCCAATTGTTACATCGTATTATATTTTCAGCACCATTTCTCATATAACATAGTGTACTATATAATATACAATTAGTTTGTTTAACAGTATACAATTTTATGAAATATTTTATAATTCGTACATAGCGATTTATATATAATGGGTATCGCCCTAGTTCCCCGTACACAGCTGAATTAGCGGTACTCATTTTGACACCCAGTATTCGTTTCAAAAATCTTCTGTGAACTCTTTCAATATCATCAGCATTTACAAACCCCCAAACCTCACACGCATAACACAGTATTGAAGTAACATAAGAATCGAACAAATTTAACATTATTTTAACAGGAACATGCATGTCTTTGGTGATTGCAAAAAGCGACCCCATAGCCTTTAAGCCTTTATCGGATAAAGCTTGAGTAGTTTGTATAAATGATCCACCACTTGAAAGTACAATGCCGAGATAGTTAAATGATTGAACCATTTCTATTTGCTCATTGTTATAAAAAATTGGCTCGTTCTGTGAATTATTTCCTCCCTTTTTATATATGACCACTTTTGTTTTTTCTACATTAACTTTCAACTTCCATCGTTCACAATATTCGTATAGATTATCTAAAGATTTTTGCAAACCTTTTGGTGTTTCTGAAAAAATTACAGCATCATCTGCAAACAATAACAAATAAATAGATAGCTGGTCCAACGTGATCATGTTTTCATTGTTATTACTCAAAAAGAGTTCGATGTCGTTAGCGAAAAGAGAAAATAATATAGGTGAGATTGTCTCCCCTTGCAATAATCCAACTTCGCAATTAAAGAAATCCGACAACGTCCCCATATGTCTTACACATAATTTCACTTCATCATACATAGACCGAATAATTTTTAACAATCTACCGTTTATTCCGCTCTTAATAAGCTTATACCATAATCCGTTTCTATAAATTGAGTCATAACATTTCATCAGGTCGATATAGCAACAGTATAGTTTCTTTTTAGTACTGAGTTGTTTATCTATAAAAGCCTTTAGTAGAAAAATAGCATCCACAGTGCTATAATTGGTTTTGAATCCAAACTGAGCGTCTGTGAGCGTATCATTTACAATAGCCCACTTTTTAAGCCGTTCATTTATTACGACTGTGAACAGTTTGGCGAAACAGCTCACTAACGTTATGCCTCGATAGTTGTTAGGGTCGAATGAATCTCCTTTTTTGAAAATAGGTATAATTACTCCCTTTGACCAAGATTTGGGAAATGACTCTTTTTCAAGAATATAATTAAATAATATTTCCAGTGGTGTATCAAGCACATCCTTTCCCGCCTTAAAATATTCGTATATAATATTATCAATTGAATGAGATTTATTTATTCCCAATAATTGTATTGCCTTTCGTATTTCTTCCTTTGTAAATAAAATATCCAACTCTTCAAATGTCCCTGACGTCATGTTATCTGTATTGTGACGTGTTACGTATTCGATAACATCTTCTTCATCATCACTTCTATTTAAAGAAGATAAATTTTTAAAATGTTCAAAAAAGGCATCTATGTCAATATTATCACCCGCATTATTAAATGATTTCTTTTTAAAAAGTTTCCAAAATTCCTTTGGCTTTTTAAATCGCATTTCATTCATTTTAAGATATTGATTCCTGTTAAAATTTCGCTTAGATTGCCTGCACTGATACTTATAGTCTTTTTTCGCTGTAAGCATATCATATCTAGTATGACCATCTTTATACAAGTTGTACCTGTTTAACTTTTCAACATATATATTTCGTTTTTGTTTACATACAATATCAAACCATTTATTACTTGTGTTTGAAAACTGTGAGTATTTATGCCGTTGTTTAGCCTTCTTAAAATATTTATTTCCGTTATTATTTAAAAACACTGTGAATCGGTCGACCATTTCATCCGTATCTAAGTTATTTTCTTTGCATTGATAAAGGTCCTGGCATAACCGGTTAACTCCTGTAGTTATATCCCTTAAAAACTGATCACTATAATTATTATCCCATTTAACGTAATAACTTTCAGCGTTTATATTATGAGCAGATATTTTTGTATTTGTTTTTAAATCAAATGTTAGTGGTGCGTGATTTGAAAATTCGGTAAAATCTTGAACGCAGAAATTCCTTATATGGTCAAAATAATTGTAGCTTGCTAACAAATAATCAACAACGCTTTCGCCATTATGCGTGAAACACGTGTATTTACCAACACTCGCATCGTTCCCTATTCGACCGTTACATATTCGTAAATCACGAGCTTTGCATAACTCCAGTAATCTGTCGCCAAATGCGTTAGTTCTATTATCATTAGATACCCGAGGAATGTAAATATCAATTTCGTCATCTGTTGATTGAGATACATGTCGATCATAGCCTACAAAGTCCGATTTCTGCCCTACCCTCGCATTAAAATCACCACAAGCTAATACTATTCCTTTGTTTTGAAAATTACATATATCGTTTTCTAATTGGACAAATGCATCTGTATTGACCATATCGTGAATAGGTGAATTTTCTGGTGCAATATAGGTAAATACAATATACATATCTTCTTCATTCTGGAAAAACGTCTTATCTAACTTAATACATAGTAAATAATCGTGATCGTTTTTAACTAGCTTAACGCCCTTAACAATATTATTTTTGATATAAACTAAAATTCCTCCACTGCTACGTTTCGCACGTCGATTTCGGTATTTTCTGTACGAGTGAAATAATTTATAACCTTGTAAGTCAATGTCACTGTTTTTATTAGTCCATGTTTCACTTAGGAATATAATGTCAAACTGGTTTAAGTATTTACTGAAGTCTCTATTGGCCTTTTTTTGCTGTGTTAGCCCTTCGATGTTCCATGCGATGCATCGTACGACACTCTCGCTCCCGTCCTAGCGATTCCTTGGTTGCGATGGCTCCTGGTAAAGTGTCCTGTTTATGTACAATTTGTCACCAACGATGTAAGCCTCTTTTTGTTGTTTTCGTGCCTCGATCATAATGGGTATAAGGCGCTTCCGGGTTTCCATCATTTCCGGTGGATATTGCTGACTGACACCATATGGTCGTTCAAGCTTTTTGTAACTTTGTCTTACACGTTCCCTATCTGGAAAATAGGCGAATTTTGCGACAATAGGCCGTGTCTTGTGTTGACTGTACTTGCCTATTCTATGCGCTCTGTGTATTTTGATTGTCTCTTTTGCACTCTCTATCTCCATTTTGGTTTCTATGATATGTAATACCTTATCTACACAGTCCGAATCTTTTTCTCTATTTTCGCTGTCTCGAACCTCAGGGATCCCAAAGAAAAGCAAATTGTCCCTCATGCTTCGACTTCTTATATCAGTAATATCATGCCTTACTTCCGTGTTCAGCGTTTTCTGTTGTTCTTCTATTTGTCTTATATTTGCTTTTAAGGCCTCAAATTCAGAATGATTTTTCTTAATTTCGTCAATGTTCTTGGAATAATACTCCCTGCTACGCTCAATGTCCTTAAATTTGACCTCCATGTCATTTACCGGTTTATCTATCTGGTCAAGACGTATTGTTATTGCTTTCACAGATGACTGGATCCCATCAAGTTGTGTCAATTTATTGTCTATTCTATCTTATCGCTGGATTAGGGCTGAGAATTGATCACTTGTCACAAAAACTGAAGACGTTAACGGTACCTGGGACTGTGTTGGGAACTGTGTAAAGGAAGGCGACGCCGATTGATTCATCATTGGAATACAATTATACCCTGGCGATACAAAGCTATTGAAACTCTGATTTTGATTTTGGATCGGACCAGGAGTATAGCAATGTCCATTTTGTCCATTTTGATAGTAACTCCCTTGTTGGCCGTTTGCGCTCTGCATCGTTTGTGTAGCCATGTGTGTGTTCGGTGATTGAACGTTGGCGCGTTTATTTTCACTTTCTTTGTTCGGGGGCGAACCTTTGCTCTTCTTGCGTTTTCTGTTAATTTTGTTATTGCCTCCCATGAAAAGTTAACTGTTTGCACTCACACATGCACAGATATATCCAATTATATTCTACACATAAAGGTAATCACTTTATCTAGCTATTTGGCACTATTAAAATCCAATTTTTTGCATTTTTATTTTCTCTCAGGAAAAAACACCGCCATTACCACGCATGCGCATATACGAAGGACGCAGATCAACAAAGGGATAATACACGTTTTCGAGGGCATAATCATCTGCATCTGCGGGCGCTGGAAAAATCCGTTCCTGCCCGAGTGCGCAGCACGAGGGCAGGAATGGATTTTTCGAGCGCTCGCAGATGATCATGTCCGAGAAAATGTGTATTTTCGCTATTATTGCATAAACAAATCACACAAACCAAAATAAAAAAAAAAAAAAAAATATGTCTTGTTAATTCGACATCAACAAAATAATTTGATTATTACATATTACGTCATACAGTTCAAGGTTGTGTTTAACATATGCCTCACTCGTTCATCATCAGAAATGACGAGGCTTTTCCTTCGGATAGGCAGTTTTCGATTTAAAATGTGTTTTAACAGTGGATTAATGCAAATTTAAAATGCAGCTGCGCAAAGTAAGAAATGAGGAATTATTCTGTCGATATTGAATAACAAGACATATTGTTTTTAATGTTATTTTATTTTATGGATATGAAAAACACATAACAGGGCTTGAACGGCACGTGAATCGCCTTGTTAATACATGATTTCTCCTGTTCAAGCCCTCCTTTTGCCAAGTTTCTGAACCCTGCCAGAGGGCATTATAGATATAGTTTATGCAATAATAAATAATCAATATATTTATTTGTTATAACAGTCGTGAGGGTAGACAGTCCCTATAGGAAAGGCTACGTACAAAGCCGTACGACTAGCCAATATAGGCCAAAATATATCCACCAATTCGCCCTTTTCCCACCGCAATATGAAATAATTTGCAATGTATCTTTCTTCAATATGTTTACGACCACCTCTATTGTTTCGTGAACATTTCTATGATATTATAAAAACAGCATAGAACGTACATCTGACGCGTCCGAATTTACTTCCACTTCCAAGTGTTTTTTTTCTTTTGTCGTTGTTTTTTACGTTCTCAACAGTCCCCTCTAGTGTCAAACGTTTACACAAATATCATGTACTGGTCAGCGAGTATTACTTAAAATACTTACAACCAAAAAGTTAATTATTTACATTCGATCTTTCTAAAATACTGTCATAATCAAAATGTCGTGGCAAGATAAAAAGGGGAAGTAACCCGTACTGTAAATATACGGTGCGACTAAAGTGCGTATATGACATGTCACACTTTAATTTAATTGGTAATTGCAGACGTGTTAATCAATTAGAGTGTATTATCCATAACTGTTATAATAACACCAATCAGTAGGTGTCATAAATAGAGCGTACCCGAAGTTCAAACATACGAGTTACTAATTCGAGTGAAACACACAAATTGACATTTTAAAATAAACCTTTAAGTGCTAAACTTTAAAAAAATAACATGTATTCAATATGAATAAAAACGTGTTATTTAAAGATACATTGATAGAACATTTATTATTTGCATTTTTTTAAAGATAGAAACGCATGTGTTAATTGTTTGTAAATTATTTATGTGATGTAAGAAATTTTAATTTAATTATTAATATCCAATGTGATTAAAATAATTTTTTACATACAGGAAAATGCATGTTTGCGGAATGCCTACTTCTTCAATGAATAATTGATGATACAACACAACAGAGTTTCGAATAGGAAATAATTTTATGGAAATAATTATAAACAATAACGTTTCATTACCCGTTTTTAATGGTACATGGTATCATAATATGCATAGCATACTAAGTATTGTAGTATTTCGTGTATAAAATAATCTCCATGACGCATAAACATGTGGTCCATATGATCCGCAAATTTTGGCCGTATGGTCCGCGAATCTGGGCCGTATGGTCTGCAAATCTGGGCCGTATAGTCCAGGCCGTATGGTCCATGGTCCGTATGGTCCGTATACATATGACTCATATTCGCGAATATGACTGATAGGGGCGAATATGAACAGATATCAACTGTTTTAAAAAGTTTTTCTTGCATTTGTTGATATGGAAATCGTTCTGTGAATATAAATCTTCGTAATATAGGTATACTGTTAACATCGAGTGAACATTAAAAAAGTTTTTCCTGGCATTTCTTTATTGTGGTGGTGTGTAGCCAAAAAACAATGTTAATATTCGCGAACATGACTTTAGAGTTGGAAAAATGATAATGTCTAGTAAATTGCTCTATTAATTTTAACAGGTTCAACAAATAATGTATATTTTTTATTATACAGTAATGTGTTGATAACACATTGCAGAAAAAGCATCAATATTGCTAATATTCGTTCATTTTCGCTCGTTTCGTTCATATTCGCGAATACGAGTCATATACGCATTTTAGACGGACCCGTAAATATGGTTATCATAATTTAGAGGCACGTTAAGGGTAGTTTATTTCGGCGATTTTTTTTCCAGTCCCAATAAAGATTTGTTTATCGCCCTCAATATTAAGTTGATTTGTATTTAAGCAAAACCGAAACATTTTTCAAATTATAAATTTTACAGAAATAAAAACGCGTTAAAGGCATATTATAAAAGAAAGCCAAATAAGCATTCGGAAAGCGTCATTACAAAATCCTTATCACACATTTAGAGACATACTTAGTGGAAAGGTTCACAGAGAAGATCTACGTTTCTGGGCTTCACGATAAGCGTGAATTTAGTTTCAATCTGGACGAGACAGTGATAAGCCTGAACACAGCCAGCCAAAAGTTATAGCACGAACAAGAGAATAGGCACAGGCTGTAACATATCAACTGAGCACAAACCGCCAAATGTTACAGTATATCAATAAAACGAGAATAGGCACAGGCTGTTACAGATCAACTGAGCACAAACCGCCAAATTGTACTGTATATCAATAACAAGAGAATAGGCAAAGGCTGAAACATTTCAACCGAACACAACCCGCCAGATGTTATCGCACCAACAGGAGAAAAGGCAAAGGCTGTAACATATCAACTGAACACACACCGCCAAATGCTATAGCACGAACAAGAGAATAGGCACAGGCTGTAACATATCAACTGAGCACAAACCGCCGAATGTTATAGCACCAACAGGAGAATAGGCACAGGCTGTAACTTCTCCATTAAGAACAGTCCGCCAAATGTTATAGCACGAACAAGAGAATACGCACAGGCTATAACTTCTCCACTAAGCACAGTCCGCCAAATGTTACAGTATATCAATTACACGAGTATAAGCACTGGTAATACCATCTCCTTCAACATCAAGTAAAACAGAGAACAGACGGCGAAATCTCATAGCACCAACAAGAGAGCACACACAGGCTGTAAAATCTACACGCACATAAAGTAAAACAGAGAACAGACGGCGAAATCTCATAGCACCAACAAGAGAGCAGACACGCACATCAAGTAAAACAGAGAACAGACAGCGAAATCTCATAGCACCAACAAGAGAGCAGACACAGGCTGTAATATCTACACGCACATCAAGTTAAACAAAGAACAGACGGCGAAATCTCATAGCACCAATAAGAGAACAGACACAGGCTGTAATATCTACACGCACATCAAGTTAAACAGAGAACAGACAGCGAAATCTCAAAGCACCAACAAGAGAGCAGACACAGGCTGTTTTATCTGCAAGCACATCAAGCACCACACTGATTGTTGTGTAAATGCAGCAAGGGCGAATCAACTGTACCGTAACGACTCACTCCCTTAACGATTTGCTCAAAAACGATTCGCCCTTAATTTCAACTACTTCCCTTATTCTATGACGATTCGCCCTTTAATACTTTAATTGTAAACGTATGTAAATAATGTAAAAGAACACCAACATTTATATGTTGTCATAATGTCTTTATACAAAGACAAACTTGTCAAATACGTTATGTTGAAATATACATATCAATGCCCGTACATTTATTGGCCAAAATTATGCCGCTGCTGCTACTGGTAGTGACGTTACTACTGTTGTCTAATAATTCGCATGATTAGCTTATAGGTAAATCTAAGAATACTTGTCAGAGAGTAGTGTTAGACCATACACTTGAGAAAAATAATGTCACTGGTGTTTTTTATTCATTTTTTTTAATTCCTAGGTTATACAAGTCATACTAGGTAATGTCCATAAACGAAACTCAATCAAAGCAGTTGAATACGATTTTTTTGTTATGATTATGGCTAAAACGTTTTGTGCGATTTTAATAAATTGCTTTTGATGGAATTTTTTATTTATTTATTTCGGTGCTTTTGGCCAAAGTATAATTTAGCTTAGGCATCGTTTTTTTGCAGAATAGTAAATTATTTTGAGTATACAGGTATGTGTCGCTAGTATGCTTAGATGATTATTTAATTATACGCCTTTTAAAGTTAAATTTCAACGTAATTATATGTATAGCAATACTTGTATATGTAATTATTTCTATACATAATTGACAACATATTTAGTATCAAATTCATTTTATTATTTTCATCTTATTAGTGCCGTTTAAACTAATAGATATTTTAACTGAATGATATAAAACAACAACACCTCTAATTGATAATGCAAGACTTCCATCCAACGACTTCGAGTTATTATCCGAGCTATCCCGGACACGAAAACAAAGGATGTCCGTAATAAATTGATAAAATAAGTTAGTAAAATATTCAATTTGGTGCCGTTTATTTGTTATTTTGCAATAATCAAACTTTAACAAATAGAATTATTCAATAAGTATTCTTTGCTCCGACCGGAATAAGTGTTAAGGTTTTTACGGCCGAATTTAAATAACAATGTGCATGCGCAAACTCTCAGGTGTTCCGGTATATCTTATTGTTTCCATGGTGTTGCAAAACTCAATTGGCTGTCCGATTAGCTCAATGGTTGGTACACGCGCATCTCATATAGGCGACCCGAGTTTATTCCCCGTTCCCGGAAGCTTGTGATTTGTTTTTGTGGGTTACCATAGCGGACAGGAGGGGTTTTCTCCGTGTATTATTGCTTCCCACCACAACACAATAGCACATCTAAACTAAACAATAATAAATTTCCGTAAAATATAAATGTCTGGAATTTGCAGCTTTAATTCAAAATTCCTCCCAACTTCAGTGAGTCAAATATTAAATTATGTAGGAATGGTTGACATACATCGGGTCATTCGTCAGTAGCCGTGGGGATGTAACCACTGCGTGGAGATTGCCAATCTAAATGCAGAATTGTCGTTCCATACTCTCACATAAAATATTCAATCAAGCCTTGCTGGTTCCAGTCAAATCTCTACGCTTCAGGTGTGGAACTAGCAACTCGACATTTGAACGCATCTCATGACTTAAGTTAATTTTATAGTATATATATTTATAGACAGCTAAGTTCTTCTTTCTGAACTATTATTCATATCGTTTTCCATGTATGATTAAACAATTTGTACCATGTACATGCAAGTGCCGTTTCTGTTCTCGTTGGATGTATTGGAACTTCAAATACAACTTCCGTTTTAGGTATGTGATAAAATTAAAACAATGGCATGTGTAGATAAAAGAGGGCAGGGTGGGACCTCGGTGCGACAGGATGTTGCACCTCTTTGTAAGGCCCTAGCCAGATTGTGATCATTTTTTATACTACAACGTTGATTGGATTGGGGGAGGTCTTATATCGTATCTGATACCACACTGTGTCTGCCATTATCAACTTGAGATATATGCGCTGATATGACGCATGTACACAACCAAATAACAATAAACTGCATGGCGCCATCAGTACTGAATAAAATTCACAGCGATGGTAACTTGTGTCAATTTGGTCAATTTGCGATTCGCCTTAGCTGGATATTTGAGAATGTTCAGAAAAATAAGAAAACAATCATGACCCTAAATTTAATCCAGAGATATTACTGAGAAATGCAAAACTGTTTATTGTTTATGAAATCTATACTAATAATTATGATCCATGCAGTGCATGCACAAAACTCTCCGCAAATTATATTTTATTGTGAATATTTCAAAATAACATATAAAGTACGAGTCCGCAAAGGTCAATCACGGACGACACTTTCCGCTTTTATGGCATTTTTCTTTTAAAGGCAGTATCGTATAAGCAATCTTCCTGTTTAGGCGGAAAGTGTCGTCCCTAATTAGCCAGTGCGGACTGCAAAGGCTAATCTGGGACGACACTTTATGCACATGCATTTAACACCCGTTTCACAGAGCGAGGCTCATATGTATTTTGATCATGGCAGCTCTAACTGTAACGTGTGAATGTATATTTTATGAAAGATGTTGAATTATGGTCCGTATGCAATTCTTTATAATAAACGTATTTGATAGCTGATATTCATCCGATTTCTGGTAAACTTCGGATTTAAAATCAACCAAAAAGGCATGGCCAATTTCAATAATCCATTGCAAAGAAAGGAGTTTAAAAGCAAACCTTCTACCACTCATATGTATAACTTACTTAAAAAAACAAGAGAACACATTATACGATATCGGAGACACACGGCGTATGACGAACGACGGACAAAGGTGGTTACAAAGCAACCATGGCCACGGTTTGCTCATGTTAGATAAAAACAATATAAGAAGAAATGATGACGATGATTTTCATGTTGATATTGTGAAAGACTGTCGTAACAATATTAATGATTATTATATAGATACCTTACACGACAATGATATGTTCTTCAAATCGAAACCAAAACTTAACGTCAAGGACATACCGGTAATTGTTTACCTTAAAATTTATCTTTGAATAACATGCATTCTCCACGGAAATGTAGCTTTGTTTCGTTTTCGGATGCCTCATAATGGACAATTTAATCGACATCTGTTCATTGCACACATAGATGTACTTCTACTACTACAAAAACTACTTCTTTACAACTGCTACAAGACATTTGGGCTGCGGTGATGATGTTGATGATGCAAAGTCAAATTGCATTAATAAAGACGATATCTACGAATGTGAAATTATGTTAAGTTTACATATTCAAGCGTTAAAACGACACGATTAACTCTATTGTAAATGATAACACATTAAATTTCATAATTAAACAAATGTACAATGTTAAATGTAGTTCCAGTTATACTGGCTTATTGTATTATTGTTCATGTATCATTAGAACATTTACTAAATTATAATGTGTTTCCTGTAAAGAAAATAAATACCTTTCTTTGTCATCCGTGTCACTTGACAATCTGTGTACACTAGACGAAATCGGAAGTAATGTATTATAGTTTGTTTCGGGTATTTCCATTTACGCAATTCGTACGTCATTATTTACATTGTAACCTTAGTGCAAATCGATCCATTACAGATCACATAGGTGTGGATTTTTATTTCAATCAGGGGCGAAGTGCAGTGTAGTTCAGTTTCACTTGCAATATTAAAAATGATATAAAATAAGGTAAGGGTAGACGAAAGCATAAACGTGGTTCAAATTCTAATGCCTTGAAGCTTGTCCAAAATTGAACAGTTTAATACCGACACAACGCATTTCCTGACATATCTTATCATGTTATCTCTGGTGTATAACTTGAATATGCCGGATCGCTGTTAAAACATGTGTGATGCAAGAAGTACGCCACCCTTATTAAGTACTCAATACATGTACTTTAAGGTGTTAGAACAGATATAAACATATTATTCACACTTTAATATTTAGTATTCGGAAAGTTAACCCTAAAATTAAGTAACATAATGTGGTATTGAATTCCATTTCTTTACACATCCTTTCTTAGGGATCCACAGTAAGGGTATCACGTTTAAATGTTTAAACGGTCGAGTTTCGTGTTTTGCTCAAACACGTTTACAAAAACCGTGAACGTTTAAACTACAGTTAATATCAATAAAATAAAGATTGGGGTGTAAATAACGTACCCGACTAGCCGTACGAAGTATATCGATGACGAACTGCGAAATCCGGGTTCTTGCGGTAAATCCGGGCACTACCTAATTCGGCAGTAATTTATTTATGATTGGTAGGCGGATTGCACGGACATCAACAGAAACTGACGGAAAATCTTTGCTACTGTCCAAAAATCTTACAACTTTCCAACGAAACAGCGCATATGCTGCCGTCTTGAAATATTTAAAGTGATTGATTAGCAAAGTAAAGTACTGCGCTAGCATGTTGAAAAGCAATATTTAAACCAAAGTTTATAGTATGACGTTTTTGCTAGTTAACTGGTTTTTCATTGCCTCCAGTTAAACGATATGCACATTGTATTTCATGTGCAAAATACGTACATTTTTTTCGGAGTGTCGTTTTCGGATACAGTATTTGTCTTCGATTTTTTAATATTTTTGACGTTCTTTAAATTGGTTTTATAGAATGACGAATACACATGTTGTGATACGGATAGGCTGCTGTATAATATGTTATGCTTTTAATATGACGCTATTGCACGAATGGGATATGCACTGAATATAACTTACGGAAATAATTACTTTCAGTTTGGACATGCGATGGTAGTGATGTTTTTAAAACGGGCATAGAGATAGCGTGTAAACGGTTACGTTTCGGTTTTTTTTTTCACTTCGTTTAAACGTTTAGAAAAATATGTAAACGTGATACCCTTAATCCACAGTATATGTATTTTGTGAGTTGAGAAGTTGTGGTTTGAAACATTATCAAACGTGCGTGAATAACACCGAGGTTTCAAATTCTAAAAAGAAAATCTGTATTATACTAAGGTTTTAACTTTGAGGGAATATGTGGGTAATTTTTAATTTCAAGTATTACTTTTTTTCAAGTATACGTCGAAATCAGGGACAAAGACGATAGACGTCATGTTGTAAACAAAGCTGTTCACAATTCGTACGACGCGTATTCTGGAAGTTATAATAAAAAAAAATAAAAAATTACACGATATTGTCTGAATTTATAAAGTAATGAAAGTGCCAATTTGCAGAGAATCATTATTATGAACTTATTTTATAAAGTTCCAGACGAGATTCGTTGGTGCTCCGTTTTGTTCTCTGTATTGTATACGGAAAAGCAACATTCACAGTCTAAAAGTAAATTATCGATAATATTTAAACTTTGAATTAACTCTCAGAAATGTTCTGTAGCTGTAATTTGTTTGTTTAATTATGAATATTCCTTATTCCTCGTATTACATGCATCTTGAACAAAATCTAAGAATAGGTGTATTTGGTTCGTTAGATATTAAAAAGCTTTGCATTAGTTTTAAACTTTTTTTTTTATTTTTATTTTAAGAAAATGTATTTTTAATTGTAAATTTTCACAAAAATTAAATTCACAAATTTCTGAACCTAAAGTTTTTTTGGACTGCCATTAGTTTGTCTATTACTATGTACTATTTCATATTCTTAAAATGCTCTTTAAAAAAATCTATGCAAGATCAAGAGTGATCTAAGCTTAAGCCTAGAAAACTATTTTAAAATGAAGTATCAATTGATTTAAAAGAGAATGTATGTTTAGGTATTATGCAAAATTGTTTAAGGAAATTAACAACAGTTATTTTTAGATGTCTCTAATGTTTCTTCACAATATTAATACTTAATTGTAATGTGTAAAACATTTTAAGACAATAAGCAATAATTCGTAGACATTTTCGAAATTCTTCGACAAAAATTGTCATCGAAAGGTTAAGAATACCACCCGAACTTATTATAAGAACTGAGGTCGTTTTGTAGAATTTATGAAACTTGTGTATTTCTTCTTGAAATCATCGCATATAAATCAATAAAATACGATTAAAAAGTAAAGATAACGTTTGATTAGAAAGTACGAGATTTTTGGTGATTACTAAATATAAGTCATTCTTTAACAGCTGCCAAACACAACACAATATAAATTGTAAAGACATTGTAAGATTATTAGTCATCAAACATTAAAATAAAACAGTTTACCTAAGTCTTGTTTAGAGTTATATACATCAATGCACTGACTTTTTTCAGTAACTTGCATTATTTCAAACACAATCCTGTTGAGACGACCTATAGCAAGCGTTGCAATTTTCATAATTTTAAAGCTTGAATTGTATTTTGCATTTGTCGTCGTTGCCTATTGCTAACCGGATAACAAAGTTGTGCTTTTTGTAGTATCTGTAAATGTATTCGTCTTTTGAATAATATTGTCCGCATTCTTGTCGGATTGTAAAACTTGTCTCCAATAGACGTGTAATCTAAAACCATTGTACGTTCGCGTTCTTTTGTCTTCTTACACACGGTATGGAACAATAAGTGTATCACTTTATCTTTAAAATGATGAGTCACGTGTTAGTCTTTATACTAAAGTAGATTCACAAACTTCCGTTTGTAGATGTTGTTTGTATGATTTAAATCACCTTAAGCTACTGTTATACACTGCTTGTAGTAGACCTTACCTGTTAATGTAGATGTGTAGTAAAAAAGCACATCCGTATTTATTTTTGAAATAACAAATTTTAATCGGTGTACAGGTAAATGTAATGAGACGAACGCGAATACTTGTACTATTCTTAAGATTTTCTTATTCATATACACTGAACCAGTCACACAAGTAACATATACCGGTATTCATATGAGACATTCTTACCTACGACTTGCTTGAATACTACATTAGTCACATCTAAATATATACGTCCCATTGAAACAATCGCAACGGACAGACGCGTAACATTATATGAGTATCACTTGTGTACAAAACAAACAATACAACAAACCTGTCTTAGAGACATGAACAATAACTTTATGTATTTAAAATTAAGCATTCTTCTTTTGCACGTATATGTACTCAATTTGAATGAAGCAATTTTTCGACATAATCTCGGGTTATACCGCTCGCTGACTCGGTTACCAAATAAAATTAATTCATATTACAAAATATAGATAACCACATTCTAGGCGAATAGAATATTAGTTTCCAAGTTTCGAAGGTATAAGCAAAAATAACATTGTACCAAACTGAAAGCTGTTTTCAGCAAAACTCCACCATCGAAGAAGATCAGATGTTGAAATACAATAAAATAGTTGTTTAACAGGACTGTCGATTATTATGTATAACGAGTATTCACTGTCGCATAAAGCAAACTTTAATCGGTTCTCTGAAAACATACATTACACAGTAATGATAGTTTTGCTGATTTGTTAAATGCGCTATTACGTTAGACTGTTAAACTTCTTGTTTATTCATAACTTTAATAGCGGTATTCATAATAAGCGATTTTCGCTGGCAAAAAAATATAAGATCAAACGTGGAGATCATAAAACAGCAAAACGCATAATAAGCTGCGATAATGGCCATTAAGCGCTCACCTTTTTTTCTAAGATATGACCAAGTGACCTTGGCTTTTGATGCACATGACCCGGATTCGAACCCAGCCAAGATATTGTAAAGATAAAACATTCTGAAAGAGTTTTATCACGATGAAATCATGTACGTTATGTGCGGTTTATGTCATTCTTGCTTTCTATTATTAGGTTACACAGGACTTATAACGGCAATCCAACTCAAGGATTACCATAGGTTAATATAAACCTTTTCAAATGTCTATTAATGTTGGATATGCGAGTGACATTATATGTTCATCCACATGTGAAACTGCATTCTAAGTTGTGTCTGTTTTTCTTTGATATGTCAATAAGTTTTTGTCTCATATCACTTGAACATATCTCATGAACAAACTTTCAGGTCATTCGCCCACAATTTAGAGAAATTGTTTTATTTACTGATTTGTCCCCGCGTTGCATTTGTTTTGATTATGCACAACAAAGTATTGCATCGCATAAAACCTGACACTTGGAGACTTTTCTAACGCATCACGTATAAAAATCAGTATAGCTCTTTTATCTTTTAACGGATTTTGTTTAAATTTAGACTCAGAATAATTCAACACATATCTAAAACTCCCTGTACATTTAAATGAAATCAATCAACATCTAAATAGCAAACTTAAACAATTAAAAATATCGCTGCAAAAGTCAATTTCGCAAAATCGCACAACGTAAAATAATCAAAATGTGAAAAGTAAAACGCATAAACTTACACTTCTGTATTACTGACCGGTTTACAACATGCCAAGTGAGCTCTTGGATATTCATATGAGCCATATTGTTTTTTTTAATAAATGTTATGTTTTCCTTGTGTAAAAACCCACCTAGAATGATAAAATTGAAATTCAACTGGAATTATAACGCGTTTTACTACACTTTGTGACTTTTCTAACGCAACACTTTTCAAACTTAAATATCTGAGTTATGAGTGAATATTTTTATTTATAATTGTACATCTGATCATTTGACTATAATGTGCAATCTAACGATAAAATTATTCCTCCGTGACGATCGGACGCTTTGGAAAGTGGAACAGGTAGCCTGCAAAATGCAAATTGCGCGGTTGCGCTCCTGAATATTCATACGAGCTATATTGTTTTTTAAAATAAATTTTATGTTTTCCTGGTGTAAGAACCCACCTTAAATAACAAAATTGAAAAAAAATTAGATTTATCACCAAGTTTCACCATTTTCAGGTGCAAAAAGATGAAACCACACCTACACCACGTGCAAAAGCGTCCGATCGCAACGAATGAATGATTTTATGATCACAAGTGAAATTTTAAATACAAATCTTAACCCAAAACTGAGATATTCAAGTTTGAAAAGTGATGCGTTAGAAAAGTATCCAAGTGTATATGAATTTCACAATTTATGTTTTTAATGTTTTGAAGAGTTTGAATGATTTCGTTTAAAACATGTTCCGCAGAGTTCGGCTGTATTTTACATTTTCATTGAAACAAATCGGGGGAAGTTGTGTTGTTAATTATTTACCAAAGATTGTTAAACAGTTATTATTTTAAAAGACATAAAAACTTTATTTCAATTATTCCCTATGTTCCTCAATTGAAAACTTCAAATATCGTTCTGCCAGAAACCACAAATGTTATTTAGGAAATAATACTACATATGCGCTCCGATTGACTACTTTGACAATCTAACAAAACCGATTTATTTTGTAATGTGCCAAATAAAGAGTTGAATAAGGTCGTTGAAATTTGACACCATTTCTTAACAATATCCTTTCAATTTAATGAGAATGCCTGCGCATTCAAATACCGAACATACCAATACAAATCTATTGGACCATTACATTACAGTTCATTGAATGGTGTATTGCTTAACTTTGATTTGAATACACCATTTAAAATAACGCTAATTGTACTTGAAATATTGATTTAAAGGATTGGCTAATATTGTGTAAACCGTGTGAATAACTGCTTTACATTAAGACATTTCTGCGTAAGTTTAAGTTTTGAATCAACTCTTAAGCTATCCAAAGAGGACTGAACATTTTATAAGCAGTGAAACTAGAGGTAAGCTTTATGCAGTTATATTAATGTAAGTACTAAGTAAGGTATTCTATTTATCTATTTGTCATTCGTGGAATAGAATATAGAGGTTATTTGTTCATGTCAGTGTAAGATCGTTTGGTATTTCACCATTGATCATAGAAAATATATTTTCACGAGTGGCGCAGCCACGAGTGAAAATATTATGTTTCTATGATCACGAGTGAAATAACAAACGATCTTACACTGACATGAACACATTTTCTGTTTTTTTTTTATGCCCTTTTTCAAGAAAATAATTAATTATAATTTCCCTTTCGCTGAAAAGTGACCCTCTCTCCCGTGGCGTTCCTCAATACATTGAAATGACGTCATTTTTGACGTCATTTGTTGACGAAATGAAGTCATTATTCCAGGGAAATTCTTCAGTTAAACTCTTTTACAATGTAAATGAACGGTAAAAAAAAGCATAAAATTAAAAGAAAATATGTTGGATTCGGTGGATAATCGATTTTATGTAACTCGTGATCATAGAAAAACATATAAACAAGGATATAAACAAGGGAAGTACATCTTGATATGATATTCTAAAATTAGAAAAAGAAATTCCGAAAATTTGTTCTTTTCACCGGTGAAAAGAACAATTTTGTTCTTTTCATTGCTGTTATTTCACTTCAGAAATGTCATATTTTATCATTAGGTATAAAAGAAATAATGTTCACTTTTAAAAATACCTTAAATTTATATCAGAACAACAATGACACTGTAACGCATCATGGATTATTTTGCTATTGTTGCGTTGATATTGTATATAAATTTTTATGTGACACTGGATCATACGAAACAATATTTTCTTCTGTATAACATTAATTAAGATCATGCACGAAAAGTCAACATATTTCGAAACTCGTCATGTTCACTTTATCGTGCTGAATACTCTGTTCATTGACTTACCAAGTTTACATGCTGACCGCGTATGTTTCTATATTACGTGGGTGGCTTTTAGCATTAAGTTAGTTACGTTAAATGACTGAACGAAAGTGGACAATATGTCGTAGTAAAATACAGTATATGAAACTTTTATAATGTTATAACGTTGACGTTGAATTAAGAATTTTGTGAGAAAAGATGCATTCATACAAAGCCTCTGACTGACAAATATTAATTCACTGACTATGTATCACACCGATCGGGGTCAACAAGAACTAATAAGTAATATTTATGTATGTTGTATTGATTGTTTGTCTGTTGTCATCCTGTGTAATTTTGATTTCAAAATGTGTTGTTTTATATCGGGTTGTATACTTTCTTCTGAGGCATTTCAGAATTTAAATTTTTATATTGAAAGTTTAACATGAGGCTGTAATCAAGGATTCCTTTTAGGATCTACTAATTACTATTGTATAACGTAATTTGTATAACTTATTTTTTGTGTGTAATGTGTTTGTTCTTTTAGTTTATTCAAATAATTATTGCGTAAACATTTTATATTAGTAGGAAGTACACGTATATTCGTTTGAAATATCCCATATTAAGAATATGTTATAGTTTTTTTTTGATATTTCATATAAGGGATTACCTCGTGAGCGTTTTATTTTAAACAAAACTAAACATAAACGATTTGAAGAAGTTGAGTTAATGCTATTCTCAGGTTGCAGTCCCAGTTCAACTTTCCCGGCCTTAACACTGTCTCGTCATCGTTTGCTCGCACTCTCGTCATCGTATTCTCGCACCCTCGTCATCGTACTCTTGCGTTCTCGCATTTTCGCCCTCTGGAGTTTAATATGTAACCACGATGGCCCTAACGGTATGCCGTAACTAACAGTTACAATATACTATTTCAAATCAAACGCGATACGGAGGGAAACGGTACAACTAAAACGACCAAGAAGCGATTGTAATTTACATAATATTGTGGTATAATACAAATGGTTCATTTAAGCGTTGATTATTGATGAAATAACCAACGGTTCCTCGTTTTGATAATTATCAACAAGTTATCTGTCAATCAAAGGAACTGTTATGTCCGCAATCAAGTTATCCGATAAAGAGTATTTTTCGAATAAACGTTACATCTAAGATCTTGGCGTTAATGAAAGTTTATTGTGTGGAGTAAAATTCGTAAAAAGTAATTTAAAGAACCATGTTTAATGTGAACATGTAAAAGGCTGAAATGCTGTGCGCAGAGTTACCGATACTAGCTATTTTCTTCAGCAACAGTCTCATTTTAATGCAACGTGTATATATGTTAAACATTTGCCACTGAACAATTGTACTTACTTTTATTACGATAAAACGGGATTCAAAAGGAAGTGTTACTCAAAATCCACGTAAATTTCGATAGTTTGTATATGTTTTTATTATATGTAGTTAAATTACCCTCTTATTTTAATAGCTTACATGGTAGAAAATACTATCCAAAAATCACTCGGGTTTATCTTATTCATTGCTTTTACATTTTCATCCCCATCATACGCTGTATACAATTGTTTCTACTTTATAATTTTGGTTTATCAAGGTACATGTACATGTTTGGATTAGGTGAAAACTATTCGTAACAGAAGAGCGTGCACATGGTTTACTATATCAAAGAGGTGGAACAACAGGCGGAATCAAACTAAACATGGAGGTTTGATTGTATTAATAGTTTATACTTAACATAATAAACACAAAAACGGTATCAGACAGATGGCCAACCGACAGAAAGAAATATTGATAGACCGAATAAATACAGGAACCGACCGACCGACAACTAAAATTGTCGACAAGACAAAGATGTCTGACAAGATGGACAAGATAAACACGATAGACAAGATATTCATATACCGGGGTACACAAGCAGGCGGTAGACAGGCGGTCTTAGGGACGGGCACTGTTCAAGAAGGCGGGCGGGCGAACAGGCAGACATACGGAGAGACCCAACTTACATCCGGACTAACCCCCACCCCCCACACACATACATTCAGAATAGTAGACGGAAAAGCCAACGTACAGCTGTACGGAGGTATGGAAAGGCGACCAACTGACAAACAGACAAGAACACCAAATTTATTACATCGAACATGTTTTTTATGAGTCATAAAAAACAGTATCATACAAATGCGCCAACCGACAGAGAGAAATATTGATATACATACTGACGGAACGAAAAGAGGAATACACCGACAAAAACAACTTGTCGACAAGACAAAGATGTCTAACAAGATGGACACGATAGACAAGATTGACATATACATATACAGGTGTATACATAGACAAGCAGGCGGTGGGCAGGCGGGCGGAGAGGCGGTCATCGTTCATGCAGGCAAACAGGCGAACATGCAGACAGACGGACATATAGAAAGCCAAAAAAGACATACGGAGTGACTGACACAGACTTTCAGAACGGTGGACAGACACACGGACGGACAGGTGTACGGACGTATGGAACAACGGACCGAATGATAAATAGACAAGACAGGCAACACAATTTACAGTATCTTACATATTGTTTTATTTTTTTTAAAGAACATCCTTCACCTAAAACAAAATTTCAGGTCTTTTTTTACGGATGAAATCACGATTTTAATAACAGAAGTCAGCCTATTGTATTTGTATCATACCTGAATAATCTGCATCTGCGCCTTTATGGATTTATCATTACATGTTAACTATCAAATAAGATGAAATATAAAAGATTTTTAAAGAAATATATAACACTATTTATAGTCATGTTCGCCATTGACATAAACATTGTGTAACATCCATATTATATAACAATGTTATAACAGAATTGATATGTATAAACTTGATAATGATATATCACCGCTAATCAAAGTGAAATAATATTTGTATATCTAGATTCCAGAGCACTTCACAACATTGTCTATCCTGATGTCGGAAGTACTTAATGACAGTGGGGCCGGTTAGGATACTGTTATGAGCGGAGAGGAATGTATTTGTGGAGGGAACGCATTCATGTGATTACAGATAAATGGATGTGATACAATATGGAATGTTTCCATTTCGGGAGCCAATCGGAGGGGACTACCATTCCCGTTCTCCAGTCTGATATTGATTTCCTAACCATTCACAGCGCAGTAAATATCATGAGAGCCTGGGGAGACTTTGAGGCAGGGATGTTGAACCGTATGTTGCTCCACGACGAAATTACACCTCCGCAACAGTACTCGCTACAGGTGATAAAAAAAAACATCGAAACCGGAGACTTGTCTGTTGAATAACAGGTGTATAAGGAAAGATTTTGGGCAAGTACTCTTTCCTGGGCAATTACTCCTTTGCGCTGAAAGATATAAACAGCACATCGAACATCAAATTTGGAATCATGGAGCAACTAAAAAAGGGCTTTCTGCGAGTTGGATATCTAACTGAGATAGTGTCCATGCATATTACGTACTCAAACCTCTTCCTGAAATACAACATTGGATACACCGATGTAGAGGAAGACACTGGCCGTCTTACCAGCGTCTTGACGCCGCACGTGTAGCTCATTGTTTCTTGGTATCTGCAGGACATCCGGACAGTGATAATAAGAACGTTCACAAAATTCCTTGAATACGGATGTAGCTTCTAGTCGCTTAAGGTAAGCTTTGACACTGTACTGAAGTGGACATCTTCACGCAGCTGTAAGATTGTTTTAGGACGTGAAGAGGAGGTATAATAGTAAGGTCAAGGCTGTGTGCGGATCTAGACGTACACCAGGAGTCCGTGATCTCCATGTGTTTGCTAATATGCTATCAGGTAACAGTGAAAACGGATTCAATGAACCGACATTCGCATTCTATGTGTCGTTTCATAGGCAAGAATCGTACTGCACTCCTTTCATACTATTGTTTGAAATAAATCGCAATATCCCTGAAGTGGCACAGAGAGCTAACCATATCAAGAAGTTGATGGACAGTGCTTAGGTTGATGCTCGTCCATTCCTAAACTATCTTCAGTACTTCACGTATGGACGACTCGATGAACGTAACAATCAGCTACATGCATTGTGAGTCTTGGTGGTACGGGTTTTTCCGGGTGTTTCCATTTACGCGATTTGTACGTAATTAATTCACATTGTAACAATAGTGCAAAGCCATACATCGTTTAGGTATGGATTTAAATTTCAAATTTTAATCAGATGCGTAGCGCAGTAATTTATTTTTACTCGCAATATTAAACATGATTTGACGCAGACAAAATGTCAGGTGTTTCACATGCAATTGCTTTGCGTGTCCGAAATTGAACAACCACCACAAAACGCAATTATTGACATATATTATTATATTATCTTTGGCGCGTCACGTAAACATGCCGGTATGCTGTTAAAATGTGTGTAATGCTAGAAAGAAGCTTCCAAATTGGAATTCACAACATGTAAAATAAGATGTTCGAGCAGATTTTAACACATTAGTCACACTTTTACACATAGTAGTCGGTAAGCAGACCATATCAGTAAGATAAATACTAAATATATATATGTATATCCAAACTAAGGGATCAAAGGTATAATGTAATTTTTGAGTTTAACCGTTGCAATCTCAGACATAATCAAACGCACATTTAAAACGTGGATGTTTAAAATAAAATACGAAGTTTTCTTTATTATTCTAATGTTTTAACTTTGAAGTAATATGTGGCTTATTTTCATTTTCAAGTAGTACTTTTTCTTGTGTACATCAAAATCATTATAGCAGAAGACATATTGTACAAAACACTGTTCACAATTCATACGACGTGTATTGTGGAGTTAATAACAATTATTGACACTGACTGTTTTAAGTCGCATGATGACTAAACAAAATCACAAAAATTGCTATGTTTGTGTTGTCTTATATAGTTTAGATAAATATGTTGTTCATTGCTATTCAAAGATCTATCTTAACAAACTTATATTGATAGATCTTAACGTAAATATATTGTGACAAAAAAAAGCAAAAAAAAATGCAATAGCGCAGATAATCTTACCTTTATCAAATGATGTATCAGCAGTTCATTGTTCGTAGTTTTTTCGAAATCCTGTAGTTTGCGTTCAAACTGCGATTTGTACGGTACTTCGAATGCAGTCAGTCAAATCCATTTAATAACGCAATGCACATTAGTAACAAATATATATTATTAAAATAACAACGTTTTCACTTCACAAACTTTCTAGGATAATATTTTTTTTTATCTAATCACACTTTAAAATGCAACAGCTTAATAATTATATAAGTATGCTATTTTAAAATTGTGCTGTGGGTTATTATAGTCACAATACGAGCCTTGTGGCTAATTTTCGTAAAATCCCATATGTTTCGGTTTCAGGTATTTGTCGTCAGCACACTTGAACAAAACGTCTTGATAAAATCTGTCTCAAATTACAAAGGTTTGCAGAAGCGACCAAATAGTATGTAAACAAAGACGCCTGTCGTGTCGTTAATGTGCAAAACAAATGAATGGTTAGGATCAAGGCCTGACATAAAGAAGTAGTAACTAGTAGTTTACGCTATCGGGTAACATTGGACACACCTCTGTTTGTGAATAGCAAGTTAGCTACATTAAACAATCCCTATGCGTAATGTGTTATCGAGTTCTTAAGGTGCAACATAAAATGAGGTGTTTTATTCCACTACGTGACTTAACCAATTTGTAATAGAGGACCCCAAATGTTTTGGTATTGCAGTTATTAATATAATTGCAACATTAACTTCTAAAAACCAGAAAGATATGTAGCCAACCGATTTTTCGAAGTTGAAAATCTCCTGGATATAATTATAAACTTAACAAAAAAAGATTGGCCGACAAACCTAACCTTTTCAGATGTACGATATTTTACGATTATTTCTTTAAAAATGGAGATTTAAAAGTATGATAAACAGAACTAAACATGTTATTGCTCTAGCGTTGTGTAATATATCACCTGAACTTGAATATCTTAATCATTGTTAAAGTTTTCTAATTTACATACAATGAACAAGTCACACAAGTAACATATACCGTACGCAATAAAGAGTTGGTCCTTACCAAGTTTGCTTTTTATTAGTATAATGCATCTGTTTCATACGGTGGCATAAAGGGGACATAGGAAATATTTTATTTAACTGTCTCTATGACGTGCGCGCATCAGAGCTATGACGTGCGCACGCGGTAGCTATAACGTGTGCACGCCATAGCTATAAAGTGCGCACGCCGTAGCTATGACGTGCGCACGCGAGAACTATGACGTGCGAATGCGATAGTTATGACGTGCGCACGTCATAGCTATGACGTGCGCACGGCATAGATGACCAATGACAATATTGGTGTTTTCAGTCAACAAAGAAGTTCACTGACAAACACCTATCGCAGTGTGTCAAGTACATGATTGCGCTCTGACCCCATAATTGTTTCAGCATCAATGTTAAGTTGGTTTAAGTTTGTACTAAAATTTAACTGGATAATATAGTTATTAAGTTCATGTTTAAGTATGTGATTCAGATTGCTGTTTTGGCTCCATCTATATAAGATCTATGGTCAGGAGAATCGCGTCTGAAAAATATTTTAAAATTTCGGACGTGTCCATTCTCTGTTCCGTAATCTCCCCGAACAAAACAAGGACATCCACCATATCTTTTTACAGCCTCGAGACAGTTCCCACCGATTACCTTGAGGTTATTATTTGAATGATACACATTCAGCCAATTCCAACGTCAGGAGAAGCCACATATGCACCCGCTTATACAGAGTCCGAACGGCTTTAGTTAATCGTAGCCATCAAAGTGCCAAATAAAGTTAAGACCAGCAGCATAATATGCACGCCTGCGGATACTTCTTGATCTCATCAGAGACACGCATACTGGGCCCAAGTGTAATAAAATGATACGCACATCTTCCATTCGTACATTCAAACCACTTGTTTTACAGCTGGCGGCCATCATACTATATCCATGCAGTTGACCGGATTGAAGAAGTTAATTTTGTATAAAATGAGTTACGCTAGCCATATTTGAATTATGTTTTCTTTTCAGTCCGTATTCATTTAATTGTCTTTTCAAACGGAGAAAACTGATTTGAACACCATAGTCCATTCTCAATACATGCCGAATATCCCAGCTTGTCAATCCCTTTTCAAACAAATCAAAAAGTATTTCCATTTTTTGATAATCAATGGCTGATCTGATACGTATTATCATTGGTTAGCTATGACGTGCGCACGTCATAGCTATGACGTGCGCACATCATAGCTACCGCGTGCGCACGTCATAGCTATGGCGTGCGCACGTCATAGAGACCGTTAAATAAAAAAAATCCTATGTCCCCTTTATGCCACCGTAGTTTCAAGGTTTGTTCAGGAAATTTGTATTTATAGAAGTTGAAATTTTAACAGGTTTATATTTACAGTTATCAATACCTTTAAAATGTAGTAAAATACGTGTACGAATAAGGACAGCAAATGCAGTAGTTACTCCTTTGAAATGTATTGGCATTTTATTTGCAAATGTATACCCAATACAGCTAGTGAAAACGTATATATTGCCTGCAAGTAAGTTTTCGCGCTGTAAAATACTTGTTTCTACATTAATTTATTACCTACGACTGCCTTGAAAACTTCATTATTCACTTCTTAATACGTAAGTGTAAGTAAAATTTCGTAATGGATAGAAGCGTTATGTAATATGTGTATTGTGTGTGTACAATATTAAAATTAAAACAAAACTGTCTGAGAGACATGCACACTTTATGCAGTTGGTAAAAAATAAAGAGGCCTTCACTAACACCTGTATTAACTCGATATCAAATGAAGCATTTTGCGATATACACTCTTGGTTTACAGTTGCCTCAGCTCCCTAGTAAAATTAATACATATTACAAAATATAGATTACAACATACTAGTAGAATAATAACTGAGTTTCGAAGTATGTCGTAGGTGTAAGCAAAACTAAAATTGTTACAAACTGACAACTTGTTTGAGCTTCAACAGACCATTGAATAAGATCAGATGTTGAAAATAAATACAATTGTGTTTTTGTAACAAGACTGTTTACAAATATGTATACCGAGTATTCACGAACGTATGCTTTGCCTTCAACATTGAATCGATTCTCTGAATACATACATTACACGGTTATTTATAATAATAGTTTTGCGGATTTGTTTTATGCGCTTTTTTGTTAGAATGTAGCACGTGTTGTTCATTAATAAGTGTATAAGCGGTGTAACTTATACGCAAAATCGTTGGCAAGAATATTCGATCAAACATGGGGAACATAAAACAGCAAAACACTTACAGAAAGAAGTAGAAGTCGTAAACTCGTTCAACTACCTAGGGGTTGTGTTTACCAGCTGTGGGTCTTTCGATCCAGGTACGAAAACACTCACGGGAAAAGAATTGCGATACTCTATGCACTAATGGGTTTTATTAAAAATAATAAAGAACCAATACATATCGTGTTTAACCTTTTGAGGTATATGTACTATCAGTCTAAAATTACTGTACAGAAAGTTGGGGATACGATCAAGGAGAGCTTAAAAAAGAGTGCACATGTGTTGTGAATAGGTTCTTAATGTAAAACCTACATTCTCGCATTCTATAGCGAATTGGGTAAATTACCATTGTACATCGAAAGATACATTAGCATGATTAAATACCTTTTAAAGATTCAGTCGGTTAAACGAGAAATTTGTATTTTAAATGCAATTGTAAATGATCAGGTTAATAACATAAATGTTAACATTTCTCAAACGAACTGGAAGTCACTGGTGAGCTTCATACTTAAATCTCTGGTTTACAGGAAAAATGGTTATATCCTAACTCTGTTAAAATATAAACAATCATACATAAGCTAAGGACCCGCCTTTGTGATATCTTTAGTAGAAATTTCCGGTCAGGACGGGAAGACTCAATGTCTCTTGATGTGTATAGAGAAATACAACTTAAGTTTTAAAATCAGCATATAAAAGCCAATTGGATAATCAGAAATACAGAAATATATTTGCCAAATAACACTAATCATCCGACACATTAAATATTGTAACGGTCGTCAGGATATTGCGCCAAGACAGGATAGAAAATGTTCCCTCTGCAAGCTTAATTATATTGAAAACGAATTTCATTTTGTTCTTTAGTGCCCCATTTATATCCATCGAAAAAAAAAAATCTCAAAATATGTCTAAACTATTCCAAAAGTTGTCTATACCCACATAAGTATGCTTAAATACATACGTTTAATACAAAGCAAAAGAGGCAACCTTACAAAACGTTGGCAACTTACTGTTATAAAGCCTTCAAAATAAGAGACACGTTAATGTATACAGTTTTTAAAATGACAATATGAAGTACTCCAATTGTTCACTTACCCTAGTCTTATTAGTTGCTCATGTTTTATGTATGTGTATGTTCTTTTCTGGTGTTCTTATTTTTTATTTTGTAAACATTGAAGGTATTGTACAATTGTTGCTAAAGTTATTCCGTCGCATTTGTTGTCTAAATCGTACGAAATTATTTACTATCCTTATAGCAAACATATCCCTATAGATCGCCTATATTTCTTTTCGCATAGATGGAAGGCTTTGGGGTATGATTAATACTTGTATTATAAGTAGATTACTATAAGACCTTATCGATCGCTATCTGAATAATATGATAGTATTTAATATTCACTAAGAAACCGTATCCCTATAGTTCAACTGTAGTTTCGTTTTCGTGTAGGTTGTCAACAATGGGATAATACTCAAACAATACTTTACTACCATTAAGTGTAACGTGTATTTTATATCTTTTACGTTATCAGCATTTGCCAATCCTTATTTCTAAAACTAATTAACTATGAATGAAAATAACATACAACTATAAAGTTGGATTTATGCGATTATATGTTTTCTGACTTTATTTTTTTTCCCTTTTAAAATAAAAAATAAAAAGCTTCAAGTTTTGAATGTATACAATGTAGATGTAGTCTCATTGTTTTTTTGTTGTTTTTTTTTTAAATTTCATTTTTCAATTTAATTTGTTAATATAATATGTATTGTTTCACTAAAAAAAATTAGGAACAGAATTATGTTATAATTATGTAATAATTGTTGCCATTATTAACCTACGCATGACATTATGTAGTCACTATGTACTAACCTTCTCACGCAAACACGTTTATTTATTGTTTTATTTAAATTGATCGGTCTTCGAAATAATGTATGTTTTTATGTATTTCAACCGCATGATATTATTGTATATTTATGTAAATGACGATGAGCTTAACATGCTCAAGTCAGAATAAACTATTATGTTCTGTTCTGGTCATTTTGAGAACATAATACATGATCTCGACCGATTTATTTTGTTATGTGTCATAACAAGAGCTAAACTTAGGTCGTTGAAATTTGACACCATTTCTTTACAATTCCTCAATTTAAAATTAATGCCTAATGTGAACATGTCAATACAAATCTTCTGGACCAATAAGTTACACTTTATTAAATTGTGTATTGTTCAAATTTGAAGTGAATACCAATTTAAAATTAATGCTTATGTTACTCGAGATATTGATTTAAATGATTGGTTAATATTGTGGAAATAGAGTTAAGCCCTGCTTTCAATTTAGACATTTTTGTGTACGTGTTATTATTGAATAAACTATCAAGCTATTTAAAGACGATTAAACATTGTATTGGCTGTGAAACTAAAGGTAAGCTTTACGCAGTTATATTTATGTTAGCAAGGTATTATATTTTTCAAAATTTCATACGCGGAATTAACTTTAAAAAATTCTCAATGTTATTGAAACTACAATGACAATTTTAAGCAGTATGGATAATTGTGTTGTTGTTTAATTGATATTGTACATAAATTGAAATGTGACACTTGTCTTACTAATTCAAAACATTTTTTCTTCCATATAACACTAATTTAGATAATGCACAAATCTCCAAAGTCAACATATTTCGAAACCTGTCGTGTTAACTGTTGCTTACTTCTTACAGAATACTCGTCTCCATGTACCTAGCAAGATTAAGAGATGACCGCGTATTAGTCCAGGTCAGTTGCTTTTTAAATTAAGTAAGTAACACTGAATGGACAAGAGGTCGTAATAAAATTCAGCATAAAAGCTTTTCTCCTGTCATTACGTTGACACGTTAGAAAGAATGGTGCGTGGTAAGGTACATTAATACACAGCTTCTGACTGACCAATATTAAATTACTGGCCCTGTGTCACACCGGTAGGGGTCAGCAAGAACTAATAATTAATATTTAGGTATGATGTATTCGGTATTTATCCTTTTTTTTTCTTTTCCATCCGTTATGTATCAATAAATAAAGGCTCTTTTTTAAAGTTATGACATTAAGATGCTTTTGACACGTACTTTAAATAAATGGAATATGTTATAAGACCAAGTACATAAGATTGTGGTGGAATACAAATGGTAAAGCATCAAGCGTTGTTTGTATTGAATTCTAACACGACACGTGCCAAATTTCATAGAAACAAAGAAGAGAATCGGCTATGGGTTATTCTGCAATACCTATGGGCGGAGCTTAATGTTTCGAAAATAGTTCCGAATAAATAAAGAAAGTATTGCAGTAAAATGCACGTGCTAAAACCTGCTATAAAAGAAATGTTATAAATGTAGCATGTATACAAATGAAATGAAACAACAAATTGTATATTTGGTGATAAGTGGCATAACCACGCCTACAAAGAATGTTATTTGTTAGGAAACGTAATTAAGAAAATATTTATACATGGCAGCTTTTCAGTAGCATCAAAAAAGGTGAAGTCATTTAGTTTCTACGATTTTTGTTCTCAATGAAAGTGACGTCTTGTTTTTTGCAAAATATTTATGAATGCAAACGACGTCATATGTTTGTACAATTCAATGACGTCACTAAATAGTGAACTTTGTACTAAGAAGGGCGGAGTATTGAAAAATATAGTTCACGTCCAAAAGCTTGAACCAAATCATTCAGAATCGTGATAGAATCAAAATAATAATTTTCTATGATGGTTTGTTGTCGAATAACCCATAGTAAGGAGTATAGATGCGTGTTATCAAATCACTCGTGCTTCGCACTCGTGATTTAATTCCTACGCATCTATACTCCTAACCGTGGGTTATTCGACAACAAACCATGATAGAAAAATATTATTTCTTAAATAATCAATGATTCGTCGTTTCGATAATTATCCATTCTCAAGCTGTCGATCAAAGTCGCTGAGAAGTCCGAAATCAGCCATTCAAATTTTCGATTTTCGACACACCCCTTAGCAGCGAGTATTGCCGCCATCTAGTCTGATAGAGATTATTTGTATTATTCGAATAAACATCGCATCAAAGATCTTGACGCTCATGAACATTGACTATGTGTAGTTAAATTAATAACAACTAATATAGAGAACTATATTTGATGTGAACACGTCACATTCTTAAATTCTGTACTGAGAGTTATCGAAATTGCTATTTGCTTTAGCAATAGTCCTATATTAATGAAAAGTGTATACATGTTTACATTTTACCGTTCAACAATGTTTATTACTTTTTTATACGGTAATAGCGGGATTAAAATTAAATTGTACTTCAAAACTCACGTAACTGTTGATGATATTTTAATCTATGATGATATGTAGTTCAATAACCCTATTCTTTTAGTTTGCATGGTAGAATATACTAGCCCCAACTCCCCCGGGATTGTCAGTACAAAACGCGTCGTCCATTACTGTTTGTCTGGGATATCTATTATCTGGGTCACGTAACAAGGCGGGCGATTACATGCCTAATACTTCTTTCTCAGTGGGACACCAAGCCGTTTATAATTGTAACAATAAACCACACGTATTGGTCAGTTATTTTTAAAATAAAAAATAAAATATATCAAAGATTTCCTTTTGACGCAACTGTATTGATACACGGGCAAAACATTTGAATACTAAACCAGTTTTTTTAGCTATTCATGCGTAAACAAATGATATTAATAGATGTTAGATTTGCATTGTTGGAATAAAGTGATTAAAAAAATAACCGTTTACAGTAAACGACAGGCATGTTACATATACGTAGTTGTCTCTGTACCTGACGACTGTATAATTGTATTACAATGTACATGAATATATAAATGCTGTTATTTTTCATCCGCATCTTGCGTTGTAAACAATAGTTTCTAGTACATGCAAATTATTTTTTGTTGATGAATGTACGTTAGGTGGGCAGTATTCGTGTCAGAAGAGCGTGCACTGGGTTCACTTCATCAAAACGGTCGAACAGCAGGCGGGATCAAAACTTAACATGCAGGTATATCATCGATGTTTGTTTTTCATTTATAGTGTTCAGTGAACATAATAAACGCAAAACCAGTGTCTGACAGACGAGCCTATCAAAAAGAGAAATATTGATATACATGCAGACCGAATAAATAGAGGAACCGACCGACCGACATCCAAACATTGTGGACAAGACAAAAAATGTCTGGCAAGATGGACAAGATAGACAATATAGACAAAATATTCATATACCGGGGTACACTAGCAGGCGGTAGACAGGCGGTCGGAGAGACGAGCATCGTTCAAGAAGGCGGGCGGGCGAACAGGCAGATAAACGGAGAGACACAATTTACACCCGGACTTACCCCCCACCCCCCACACACACACACATTCAGAATGGTGGACAGACAAGCCAATGTACAGTTCTACGGAGGTATGGACGGGCGACCAACTGACAATCAGACCCGACAACCAAATTTCCTTACCGAACATGTTTTTTTTCAAATACGCACATACTTCACATGAAACAAACTTTTAGTTTGTTTCATGTTAACCGACTTTAAATATTTTCAGTATACGACTTTAACATATTTAATTCCAAGAACTATGAATAGATTTTGTATAATACATTACAAACTCTGCATTTTTTACATCAAACTATCGAATAAGATTCAGTATTAAATAGTTATCAAGAAACGTATAAGATAATTTATTTGAATTTAAGCCATTGACATAAACCTTGTGTTACATCCATTTTTGCTATGTAGAATTAATATGTACATGTACCAACATGATAATGATGTATCAAATAATCGTCACCACTGATCAAAGTGACATAATAAAAGTATATCTTGTATCTAGATTCCAGAGCACTTCACATAATTGTCTATCCGTATGTCCGAGTAACTTGATGACAGTGGAGCTGGTAAGGAAACTGTAATAGAGCGGTGAAGAACTTGCTTGTGGAGGGAATGCATGATGAAGATGTCAATTTATGGGATACAATAGTGAATCTTTCCATTTCGGGAGCCAATCGGAAGGGACCACCATTCCCGGTCTGCAGTCTGATATTGATTTCCTACACAGTAACAACAAAGTTAATACCATGAGAGACTGGGGAGACTGGGAGCCTGGGATGGACAACGTTCTGATGCTCTTCGACGACATCAATCCACCTCAACAATACTTGCTACAGGTAATTAAAAAAGACACACCGGAACCGGAGACCCGTGTGTTGCATGACGTGTTCGTAAGGAAAGATTCCAGGCAGGTACTGGTGAGCGCTGAAAGAGGCAAACAGGAACTCGAGCATCAAGCTAGGGATCAAGGAGGGGCAACCAAAAATGGACCTTCTGTGAGTTGTATGCTTAACTGGGATATTGTATTTGCATTTCACGTACGCAAACCTCTTCCTATGTTATACACGAGTCTAATATACGGCGAATTGTACGAGTTGGAGAACTTGGACGTGTTCGCTTACGTAACAGCATCAGCTTACTTTTAAAGTTTGAGTGCTTGGAAGCATTTCATGTGCGGTTGGGAGGATTTATATATAGAATGTTTGGCTCTAATACAACCCTAGAGCAATACATAAACTGTGTTTTACGCAAGGCTTTTGAATACTCCACGAATGTAAGACTAAAAACTGTTGCTTTAAAATTTATTAAACACTTGTACGGGTTACATAATTCAATACAATCATCAAACTGTTTGCGATTGCGAAACGTTCTGGACAGCTAAATTATAAGGAGTTTTCAAAATTCCTTGAACACGGATGTAGCTTCTAGTCTCTTAAAGTTGGCTTCAATATTGAACTGTAGTGGACATCTTCAAGCGGCAGTTAGAGTGTTGGAGGACGTTGAGAGCAGGTATCACCGCAATATCAAGGTTGTGTGCGGATGTAGAGATACACCATGAAACCGTGATCGAGTTGTTTGCTAATATGCTATCAGGTAACAGTGACCACGGATTCAGTAAACCGACGTTTGCGTTCTGTGTGTCATTTTATAGGCAAGAATCGTATTGCACTCCTTTCATATTGTTGTTGGAAATAAATCGCAATATCACTGAAGAGGAAAAGGCACAGAGAACCTACAATCAGAAACAATGGATGGAAAGTGCTGAGGTTGATTCTCGTCCATTCCTACAATATCTTCAGTACCTCACGTATGGAGGACTCGGTGAAGGTGACAATAAGCTTAATGCATTGAGAGTCTTGGAGTCTTATATATTTGATATACGAAATGAAGTCAATCTGTATCACGACGAGACTGTCATGAACTTGCTCGGACACTGCTATGAAATGGAAGAAATGTTTGATATGGTATTATTTTACTATAAGGAATCGTTGCGTTGTTGTGGAACAAACAATGATGTCAGTTTGTATACCTTGATTATTTTATTGGGTTAGGTTTATGAGGAATGATAGCAGTTGTGTTTCGCAAGAACGGTTTGGTCTCAACCCGTGTTGGAGGTCATATAAAATATTATTTTTATCAAGGTGAGACATAATAGAGCTAGCGATGAAATGTTCAAGTATTTAACAGCAAGTGCATGTAAGAAATATTGGCCTGTAATTTAGAGCACTCAGCTTGTTTCCTTTTTTAAGACTGGGCATACATTTGCATGTTTCCAATCAGTTTTATTTTTCCAAGAGACAGAGACTTTTTAAAGATCGAGGTTAGGATTGGGAATATTTCTGCACTGCATTCCTTTAGTACTCTGCAGGATATTTTAATTGGACCTGAGGCTTTGTAGATTTTAAGGTTTTGTAATTGTTTAGTTATTTCATTTGTTGTGATGTTGATGTCTGGCATGGCTGGATGAGGGCTGGGACCTTCGTCTGAAATAGCATCAGATGTGGTTGGTGTGAAAGCATCTTGGAATTGTCTGTTTAGGAAATTAGCTTTGTTTTGTGGTTCCGATTTAAGGAGACCATTTTCCCTAAGAGGAGGAATGGTCTGGCTTTCAGTGTTTTTAAGTCTTTAGTCTTGATGTAGGAGAATAGCTTTTTTTTAAGAATTTTAGAGTGTGCTGGGTTATCTTGTTCAAAAATTGGGATGTCAAAGATTAGGTTTTCAATGTATTGCCAATATGACTGGTGCTGCTCTGTTTGGATTTTGCTTTTTAGTTACTTAATGTAAGTGCTTTGACGGTTTAGTTATTGCGGTTGAAGATATTTGCCTTTATATATGTTCATTTTTGTTTTTAATTCTTGATACCCAAGGAAGTTTGTTGTTGCTTTTATTAGTCTAGTTAGGATCTTTTACAGATGATATTGTGTAGGTCTTCTTTAAATGTGTACAAAATAGTGTCTATGTCTTGGTTGGCATATATTTGATTTGATAATTTTAATTGTGTTTCCTGTTAACAATATAATCATATTGTGAAAAAAAACAATAAATAATAATCAATAAAAGAGGAAAGATGTAAAGCGTTTTGTTTGAAGAGCCTTTAGGTGTAGATGACGTAACATGTAAGCCGCTAGTGTAGTGCTACACAATTTGCGTCCATTGTATGCCTTTGTCCGTCGAGCCAGGATTTAATAACCAGCAAATGATTAGGTTATTGAGGGGTTATTGGGGTTGACAAATGGTTTGTCTTGACAATGTATTAAAAACATAATCTTCATAAAGAAGAAACACCGATGTCTTTGACAAACAGGAACAGTTATACACTAAATCTACGGCAAACTGCACACTTTATACAATGGGTCAACACAAACCATAACATGTTGACAAACATTTGGCATTGATAATAAACATTTAATAAACATTTACAAATACACATTAAATAAACAGTTACTACTGAATCCTTTGATTATCATTTACTACTTCACAATGAAATCAGATTAAAAGTGTTTAGATATGTCATTACAACTTTGTAAACAATAGTGAGGAATCTTTAAAACAAAAAACAGATCATTTTTCATTCAAATAAGTAATTGATACTTGGAAACAAATACAAATTGCTACATCAGATTGTCATTTAAAACAACTGTTTGAATAACTTCTTTTACTGATATAACATGAACTAACAGTCCTTACAAAGCGACACAAATTCTTAACTGATAATACCAACTTTTGTGTTATAGTTCTTGATAAGGAATATTTCGAAACAACACTTTAAGTCCTCGAAATACAACACTTTAAGTCTCGTGGCATTAACGGAAATTGTTCATCACACTCGTTAGCACAATTCCATCGCATCACAGACGACTTAGTTGTAAATTCCATAAGCAGCGTCCACAGCTGAAGAATGACCTTTCCTGTAAGAAGGACAACCAAACAAATGAGCCTCGTTCCATGAAAAATGGGTTTTCACATGTAATGCATGTGCGTTTAGTGTCACCCCACATTAACCTATACAGTCTGCCCAGGCTTATCACGGACGACACTTTCCGTCTCAACTGGATTTTCGTTTAGAAAAGAATTCCTTAAAGCGTCCCTGATGAGCCGACTGCAACTGATCCAAGTACGATGTGATTACTTTCCCCGCGTTTCTCCCAGTCTGTCTTATTGCCAAATCATGCACACTTTCAACACCGTCCAGCTTCAACAATCTTCTCGTGAGCCTTTCTTTAACAAGCCTATACTCTTTGACCTTTTTCGATCCATTTAAACTGTTTACTCTGTCATTAAACGGAATACTGTTGATCACCTCCAAAGGTGTTTACGGTTGTTTTCCGTTCGAATTTCTTGTTTCTGTTTTGGTACTATAACAATGAATATTATATTAAACGCGCGGGTAAATAAATTGAAACATAGCACTGAAACACAATTATATATAAAAAAATATGTGTAACTATAAATGAATGTCTTAATTTTAATGTGTCGATTGTCTCTGTCTTTTTTTTCTGACACAGATGGCCGGTGTTTAGCTGCATACTCTAAAATGCGACAACCGCACTACATTTTAGCCGCTCTGTGGGAAAACGGGGCTTAATGCATGTGCATAACGAGTCGTCACAGATTAACATGGACTGCACATGCTAATCTGGGGAAACACTTTACGCACATATATAAAGCCCCGTTTTCCCACAGAGAGGTTCATATTCATTAAAAAAAAAAAAAATCTTAAATCGAATTCTCCCAATGTGGTCATATACAGTGCGTTCCCACAATACAATCCCGTATAGATCATATATCTATTTCTCTAAATTAGTCTCAACATAAATTACGAAAATGAATGATGGTTACATTTTTTCTTTGATATCCACTCGTTTTATATTTTATAATAAGACGTTCATTACGCACTAAAAGGCTAGAAAATGTTATGTTTTACAATAAACACAGAATAACACACAAATGTCTTTTTGATGGTACAAATGTATGTTTACAATTCACGCTAAGACAAACTACATAAATACACCGCTTTAAATCCTTTTTTGTATTTAAAAAGTAATATTTAGGTATCTGAAACAGAAGAGAAGTATTTTAGGACAGCTGGACGGTGTTAATCTGCGTACCCTACAATGCCACATCGGCTCTGCATATGAATCGTTCTCTTGGAAAACGGGGCTTAATTAATGTGCATAAAGTTTCGTCCCAGATAGTCCTGTGCAGTCCGCACACGATTATAAGGGACGACACTTTCCGCTTTTCTTGAATTTATCGTTTAAAGTAAGTCTCTTTTTTTTTAAAACAAAAATCCAGTTAAGGCGGAATTGTCGCACCTGATTAGCCTGTGCGGACTGAACATGCTAATACGGGATGGCATTTTACGCACGTGCATTAAGCCCTGTTTTCCCAGAGCGCAACTCAAATGCTGTGCTCTTGGCGCATTTTTGTTTACGCAGGACCAGTTTGAGTAACTGCCTGATCCTTCGTACCTTTGTACTTGCAAATACGCGCCGACTATGACCTCAATACTATATTTCTCTTTAAAGCGGCTATTTCATATATTTAAAAAATGTAATTAGATGTTTCTTTTAACGAAGCTATAATAGTTCAATTTTGAACAGTCTGAAAATCAAACATGCAGATACACGTTTGATAAAAAAAAATGCACTCATCGGGATTCGAATCCAGGACCTTTGGGAGCATACAGCAACTCGCTACCACTAGCCCATTCGGCCTTCATAAGTGAAAAACGTATTTTAAAGTATATGTTCGTAATAAGTACGCGTATTTTATTTGCAAATTATCAGTGAAAAAAGTTACAAACGCTTTTTATCTTACCGATTTCGAATGTTGATTATCCACAACGAAAAGTAATTTTTAAACATTTTTCGTTTGCAGAAAGGTAACTTTATGTTTTACCTAATGAAAGACATTTTATTTTAAATTCTCATTTTAGCATAGCGTGAATAAGTCCCTTGAAAGGCTTCTGCACGAACCTTAATTTAATATGTCTATTTTCAGGAATATAAATACATTTTCACATTCAGAAGGTCAAACGGATATATAAAGGTTACGGTTCAACCCCCGGCAGTATTGTCAACTCAGATTCATAACTATAACGGTTCAACCCCGGCAGTATTGTCAACTCAGATTCATAACGGATCAACCCCTGGCAGTATTGTCAACTCAGATTCATAACTATAACGGTTCAACCCCCGGCAGTATTGTCAACTCAGATTCATAACGGTTCAACCTCCGGCAGTATTGTCAACTCAGATTCATAACGGTTCAACACCCGGCAGAATTGCCAACTCAGATTCATAACTATAACGGTTCAACCCCCGGCAGTATTGTCAACTCAGATTCATAACTATAACGGATCGACCCCCGGCAGTATTGACAACTCAGATTCATAACGGTTCAATCCCCGGCAGTATTGTCAACTCAGATTCATAACTATAATTTTGGATAATACATGCTAATTTAATGTATGTAAAATTGAATAAAATCAAATGGAACTGGGTGAATACAATTATTTGTATTATTTTCTTATTTTTTTGGCGGAAGATATCACAATAAAAAGTAAGTTCATTATACTTTCGCAATTTACCATTTAATTATTGCTATATGTCATAACACGAGCAAACAAAGGACTCCACACAGATACATGAGATGATGTTTGTGATGTTCATTTTTAATTAAGTGCAGCCTGATTCCTCCAATCTGACTCTCGCTCAAAGGAGACTTGTTGTGTTACGGGTGATATTGCGATACAGGTGACGCCCCGTTGCAGAGACGACCCTGGGTCTTACAGTGCCCGGTGTGAATCAGCGTGTTTACTGCACTTCGGTTTGACGTTTCATGCGAAAGACGAGTAAGTAGGCTAGGGATGAGCGGGGAATCGAGCCAGCAAACCCTTAAGTTATAGCTACTGTACCAGGGATCCGCTCGTCTTCACAACATAAGCGTTCGTCTATGCCCTCAATGGACATTCTAACGCAACCCTGTTTAAATACTAAATGCTAAAAAAGGGCTCATGATATAAACTATAAATTTCGCACATAGTTGTTTGAGAATATGTTCGACAAATGTGTATAAAAATCATTCATTCACGATGCCCTGACACTTCTTGACCAAATGCAGGTGTGGTTTCCTCGTGCTGCACGTGCAAAGTAATGTATGCGAACAATATTGATAATGTGGTTATCTTTTGTATTTATTTTTTTTGCCACAATTTTATCGAACACAAAATATTTGTTCTTATATTTGATTACAAAGAGTGAGTATTCAATAAGGCGAGTGTGTGCTGGTTATTATTGATTATGTATCACTTGATGATATATTTAATTAAAATTCGATCAGATTTTGAAATATGATTTATTTGTTTAATTCCAAGGTTTGACGAAATCCGTTGATAAATAATCGAGAAATGATGAAAAATGCTAAGTGTTGCGTTATACAAGCCTTTTAGAGTAGATGAAGATGCATGTAGGCCGCTATTGTAGTACTACACGTTTAAAGTTTGAAGCACCATAGGAAGTTCAAATCTCTTTTTTGGTAGTCTTATGACAAACTGCTGAGGGAGAGAACGATGCGTTCAACGATTGTCACAATATACATGAGCTTCACTCTGGAGAACGCGGCTAAATTCATTAGCGTTAAGTGTCATTCCAGGTTAGACTGCACAGTCCGCAAAGGCTTAACAGGGACGACTCTTTGCGCCTCAACTAGATTTTCGCTCAGAAGAGACAAACAAAAAGTACAATTAAACAGAAAAGTTTCGTCCCTGATGAGCATGTGCAAACTGCACAGGTTAAACTGGGACAATACTTTACGCACATGCATTAAGCCCGGTTTTCCCAGAGAGAGGCTCTTTCATGCAGACAGCAAACATTGCTCTTTTGTCGGACATAATCGGCTATTAACATCAACCAATTTTACAGAATCGCAGTCTTAACCAAGAACATAAAGGCCACTAGCAAATTTATAAACACCGATGAGTAAACTTAGCTTAATTTCAGCATTGCCTTGATAAATCTGTCATGCAAATATCATGAAGGTGAGTGTTTATAAACATGACTGTCGTAACAGTTGATTTTAACCTTGTGTTGATGGTTCATGTGTATCGTGTGTTTTGTTGTTGACCAATTAAGACCGAAAATGTTGAGACACTCACTGGGTAAGTATAGTACATGGCTGAAAACAATTAATTGCATTAAAACACGAAGACTCGTGGTCCAGGTTTTTTTTTCTCGCTCAAAAACTAAATCTACACCAAAAAGATAATTATCTATATCAACACCGCGAAATGTTATATTTCTATTATGATGCAAATATTATATCGTGAACAATGTTTTCTTTTTACAATCAAAATGCACTTGCTTGGTAAATGTGCTGCATATTATTTTTCAATGTTAAGCTTAGAGAACTATCTGATAATACAGTTTGTATCTTAAACAAATACTTCTTAGTTCAACTAACACATTAACTACTATATAAGCTCCACTCCGCTTGTATCAGAGGCAACTTATTGAATTGGATTAGTAACTACCTATAAAATAGAAAACAGGAAGTTGTACTGCCAGGCACCGAATCGCATTTTGCTAATTTTCGGCCAGAGGCCCCCCAATGTTATATTCTTGGTTCCTTGATGTTCCTTATTTACATAAATGATATTGTTTCTAGTATACGTTCGCGCGTCAACCTCTTCGCAGATGATACAAGCCTGTATATGGTTGGAAATTCTCCTGTTGAAACAGCGGCTCTTATGCAAGCTGATATTGAACGAATCAATTCCTGGGCTGAGCGGTGGTTGGTTTTATTTAATCCAGCGAAGTCAGAGTCGTTATTAATTTCCCGAAAACTAAATAGACCCAACCATCCAACGTTAAGTATGCAACACACACCTATTCCAGAAATGAAAGTCCGTAAACATTAAGGAATGTTAAAAGCCAACGACTGCTCAAGGCACGAATATATAGCACACAAAAAGGACAAAGCCTGGAAAGGAATAAATATTATGCGCCGCATCAAACATACTCTCGATCGGAAAGCATTAGACATTATATATTGTTCGTTCATACGACCAATAGTGGAATATTCCGACGTAGTTTTCGATAATTCTGTCATAATGAAAAAGATGACTTAGAAAAAATTCAAATAGAAGCAGCAAGAATTGTATCGGGTTGTGCCAAACTTGTCTCGATTACTGAGTTCTACACAGAGGTTGGGTGGGAAACATTAGATACTCGGCGCCGAAAACATAAACTTGTTCTCATGTATAAAATTGCAACAAATCTTACGCCTGCTTACCTTATATCTATTGTACCGGACACGGTCGGAACTAATAACCCCTACCCATTACGAAATGGAGACGACATCAGAAATGTGACGACCCGCACAAGAACATACTCTAATTCATTTGTACCATCAACCATTACGGAATGGAACAAGCTTCGTCTAGATACTAGAAATGCTGTCTCTCTTATTTCTTTTAAGCGTCACCTTAATATAGATATTAAGAAACCGAATGTATTAATTTATAATGGTAAAAGGCGCGAACAAATGCTTCACTCAAGACTCAGAACTAAGTGTAGTTCACTTAATCAACATCTATTTAAGTGCAAAATTGCATTTTCACCCTTGTGTACTTGTGGTGCAATCGAATTGGTTTCTCATTATTTCTTTGAATGTCAACGATTTACACACCAAAGAGAAGTTCTTTCCAGCACAATTGCTCCTTATACATCCCCAACAATACCACATATATTATTTGGTGATGAAAGTCTTGACTTGGAGAAAAACACGCTTATCTTCGATGCAGTTAATTTGTACATTACATGTAGTAAACGTTTTGATACCTAGCTGTCTGTCATGTTCCTTGTCTTTTGTTTTCAACAGTTTCGCTTTGTCTTTTCTTGTGTCTGATGTGTCTTCACATCTATTTTATCAACCTTGATGAACCTACTCTTTCCTTCTAGATAACGAACATTTACGTCCATTCTTGAATTATTTTTTGCAAATTGTACTGTTAATATTACAAGTCTGCTACCTTAAGAAATGTTACACACTTGCTTGCAATTACTGTGTATGGAGAAAAACCTTTTTAAGAAATTGATCTTTCGTTTTAATCCTTTTTTGGAACAACGTGACTAAGTTGTTACTGTATATTATATTCAAATGTATACCATGTTTGTTCGTGAAATAAAATATGTTTAAACTTACTAACACATTAAACATTAGTTTAGTTGTTTTTTATGCTAAGCTTCTTATAAGACGCTGCCCACGCTGCACGTGCCAGTTAGCAGCATTGTTCGTGCTGAGAAATCTCAACGACTGCTTGTAGTTATGAAACGCCCCGTTATAGTCTCCTGCCATTTCATAGCATTGACCCAGAAAATGTTGTGCAGTCTCTGGGTGATACATGTTGATTTTATTTCTTGGATCTAATATATAAGATGTGAGTATTCAAAATGCACGCAGCTGTTTGTCGCGCTCACATAGCCCCCCATACGTGAAATACTATAGATAGATGAGGAAAGGACGAGCATCCACCTCCGCACAGTCCATCCATTGTTTTTGTGTATAGGTTCTATGTGCAACTTCCTCTGCAGTGGTATTGCGATTCATTTCAAACCACAATAAGTATGGGGTGCAGAACACTTCCTGTCTAACAAACTTGACACACAATGCGAATGGTGGTTCACTGAATCCGTTAGCACAGTTATCTGATATCATGTTAGCAAACACCTGGAGATCATGATCACCGTCTGTATCTCTACATCCACACACAGCCTTGACTTTTCTATGAAACCTTCTCACCACGTCCTCCAGCACTATAACTGCCGCTTGAAGATGTCCACAACAGCATAGCACGGAAGCCAATTTTAAGCGACTAGAAGCTACATCTGTGTTTAAAGAATATTTGAAACGCCTTATAATATCATTGAAAGCCGTGTTTGGTAGTCGCAAACTATGTGATACTTGCATTGAATTGTGTAATAGGTACAGGTGATTCATATAATCGATGGGCACGGTTTTTAATTGAACATTCTTGGAGTATTCAAAAACAGCGCGTACTTTATTTTGCATCTCTTGCTGGAAGGTTGAATTCGAACAGTGTTTCGTATATGTTATCCGTCTTAATCTTCTCAATCTTCTCAAGCACTCTAACTTGAGAAATAAACTGATACTGTAAAGTAAGCATACAGGTCTGAGTTCTCCCTCTTCGGCATGTCCGATTTTCCGTATTCCACGCGCTCGTAACCTATTACCTAATTTATCTATATCTATATAAAATACATCTTGTAGGTTGTTCTTTATCAAAAAGTCCACGTACTGTAAAAGGCGACTCTGTTGCATCACAGACAGTTTGCCGTCGAACAAGTTTACTCCTTTTATGATGTAATGAGGGAAGCTTCTTAATCGCAGCCATTTCCTTAAAACTTGTAAACATAGTAGAAGGAGAAACATGAGGTCATGTTCCTTCCAAAAAGTAGTGTGTGTTCTCTCAATGGTGAAGAACATTAATGTTTTACAATGAAAACTTGTTGTAAAATCCCCAACTATTTTATTAAATAAAGATTGTTTTATTAATTTTAGGCAAATGTAACATTTCATTTGTGTCATATTAAAACTAAACATCAACATTCGTTCTTTAAAGTTAGGAGACAGCCGCCATTCTTCACGCTTGTAATCACTGTCCGGATGGCCGGCAGGTACCAGGAAACACGGGGCTACCCGTGCAGTCTCCAGTAATTGGGCAGGCGGCCAGTGTTTACCTCTACATATGTCCATCCAGTGTTGTATTTCAGGAAGTGGTTTGCAGACGCGAAATGCGGCTACAATATCCCAGTTGGGAGTACCACTCACAGAAGGTCCTTTTTTGATTATCTCTCCATTTATTTGATTTGACAATATATACTCTGATTCCTGCTTCCATCGTTCTGAGCTGAACAGTACTTGCCCAGAGTCTTTCCTTACACACTTGTCATCGTCAATACTGGTAACCGCTTCCGGTGCGTATGTGTCTATGACCTGCAGTCAGTACTGTTGAGGTGGAATGATGTCGTCACGAAGCATCAGAAGGTTATCTATCCCAGCCTCCCAGTCTCTTCAGTCTGTCATGATGTTCGTAGTATTCTCACTGAGTAGCAAATCAATATCAGAATTGAGACCGGGAGTGGTTGAACCTTCTGACTGACTCCCGAAATGAAAACAATCCTCGTTAATACCCGTTATTTGTCTTGATATCAACATCATGCGCTCTATCCGCAAGTTAGTTTCTCTCCGCTCCATTACAGTGCATTTTCCGGCTCCAATATCACCCAGTACATCCGATATCCGGATAGATAATGCCGGGAAATACTCTGGAATCGGGATGTAAAACTATTAAATCAGCGATGTGTTGCATTGTATAATACAATCATCATCAGTGGTATAAAAATACGTCTACATCAATTATGTGTTAATTGTCAATTATATTTGGAATATGTATTTGGAAGCAAATAACAAAAGGCCGATAAACATTATATTTTCCTAATGAAGCCGTGGTTAAAATTAATACAAAGAAATGCGTACTTATTATCTCTTAACACGACTTTAAGTGCCTTTTACACGAATTGAGTTTTTTTTAACTTTCTGTCACAGACAATAAGACAACTCAAGTTCTAATAAGTAATGTGCCAAGCCTTTGTAATACTTTTCAAATGCAAATGTTCTTCGCGCATCAATAAGTGCACTTAAAACGCTTCATATGAGATGTATTTCTAATTGTATTAATGAAAAACAAACTTTAGCTTTTTACCAGTAAGTGTGTGACGAGATGTTGATCCAGTCTCTTGTTTGACCGCCTCGATGGATCCAGATTGATACCAACTCTTCTAACACCAAGATTGAATTTCGAACTGGAATAACAAACCTTGAACTAACATATCAGTATAGTATAAAACTAATGAAGTATTGTTAATCATTGAAAACAAGTTATATTATGAACAAGTATAATCCGCCTATATAGTCTGTTCTTTTCAATGGTGTCATTAAACATAACAATTCCAATTGACTACGTATTAATTTATAAATACATTGAAACCATTTTATTAACCGTGTTAATTAAACGTGGACATTAATCATCAACAATAAGTGTTTATTGCAAGTGTGGTTTCACTGGACTACATGGACTAGAGTTAATTCATCAAGTTTCACAGATTCATTATTGCGCAATAAAACTTGTGCATACTGTCTTCGAACTGCGGATTTTAATAATATAAACAAATCGGTTTCGTTCATAATTTGTTGCATTTACAGGTGATCTTTAATAGGAGGAAAACTGACTGGCTGTCTTGCTAATAATGAAACCATGTTTGCACGTACCAATTGCAAAACACAAACCTTGTTCTTTGTTCCTGTTTCCAGAGACAAGGCCGGTATAGGCGCCAGATACTCGATCGTCCTGTTGATCGTATCAGGTTCTGCTTCCATTTTTTCCAGTCTGAATATATGAAAATTGACATTTTCAGAATGTTTTGTTCAAATATTTCAAATGAGTCAGCGATGACATTGAACTGAGAAATAATATTGCACATGGTTTTATTTCAAATTTATCCCGCTGCATAATGTTAAGAATATGTGCTTTGCAGAACCAAACTGGTAAACTTTGACGTTTATACCGTTTTATCATATAACCAGATGAAAATGGATAGGATAACAATGATCGTAAAAACTTGAGCTGTATACTATCGCTATTTTTAGATCATTTGTGTTTTTTTTTCCAAAATTGGAAAATCTGTTTTTGTCAACTATGGAAAAACAAAATCGTATAAAAATGCGATATTTGATAATTATTAATGGAAAAAGGGACGAAATAATAGGATAAACAGAATATTATGTGAGTTTTGGATAAAGATCAAGTAACTCATGCTCGGCACGAACCATGGCAAGCCTCACGCTACCATGGTTCTTAGCCTCGCATGATAAACTTGATCTTTATCCAAAACTCACATAATATTCTCTATATATTAATGCATACAGTAAACACAAACTGAAAATACCGGTACTCATAAAAATAAGATAGTTGATATGTTTTATTCACTTCAAGATATTTTTGAACTACGATGTTTTTGATTCACATTCATAACAGTTATAAATACGAGACGGCGGAAATACAGTTTCCAGTAACTATTTGAACAGAGCCACTTCCTTTGTCGATATTGTCATCGATACTTTTGTTGATCTTTATTTTCATCCAAATTTTAAACATGTACGAACAATTCTCTTTCAATAATGACAAAGTGTTTATCCGTCCTACTTAACACAGTCCAATGAGGAGACACTGAAGAAGAGTATACGTACAACTGCAAAAAAATTACTCTTATCTTAATTGAAGTTATTTACAGAGTCGCCATTTACTGTACGTGGACTTCTTGATAAAGAACAACTTACAAGATGTATTTTATATAGGTTTAGATAAATAATAATAATTCATAATTTAGATGTCGGTTACAAGCGTGTGGTTTACGGCGAATCGGACAGGCCGAAGAGGGAGAACTCAGACCTGTATTCTTACGTTACAGTAACAGTTTATTTCTTAAGTTCGAGTGCTTGAGAAGATTTCTTATTGAATTAAGACGGATAACATATCCGGAACACTGTTCGAATTCAACCTTTCAGCAGGAGATACAAAATAAATTACGCGCTGTTTTTGAATACTCCAAGAATGCCCAATTCAAAACCGTGCCCACCGATTATATGAATCACCTGTACGTATTACACAATTCAATGCAATTTTCAAATTGTTTGCGACTACTAAACACGGCTTCTAATGATATTATAAGGCGTTTCAAATATTCTTTAAACACAGATGTAGCTTCTAGTCGCTTAAAGTTGGCTTCTACGTTATACTGCTGTGGACATCTGTCCGCGGCTGTCAGAGTGATGGAGGCCGTGGAGAAAAGGTATCATAGAAAGGTCAAGGCTGTGTGCGGAGTTAGAGGTATATAAGGAGAAAGAGATCTCCAGGTGTTTGCTAATATGATATCAGATAACTGTGCTAACGGATTCAGTGAACCACCATTCGCATTCTGTGTAAAGTTTGTTAGACAAGAAGCATTCTGAACCCCATATATATTGTGGTTTGAAATGAATCGCTACATGATAAACGATGGATGAACTGCGCGGAGGTGGCTGCTCGTCCTTTCCCCAATTATATGCAGTATCTTACGTATGGAGGACTCGGTGAACGAGTCAAAGAGCTACGGTCATTAGGAATACTCGGGTCTTATATATATGATCTAAGAAATCAGATCAACATGTTTCACTCTGAGACAGCGCTCAATTTGCTTGGTCACTGCTTTGAAATGAAAGGAGACTATGATGGGGCGTTACATTACTACGAAGAGTCGTTGAGATTGTACCATACGAACAATGCTGCAACGTTTTTTTTTGTATACCATAACAGTTCGAATATAAATATCTGATCAACACATTTGTTAACATATCGCGCTTTTTTTTTCAATAAAACTCTATGTATTTCGGTCGTTTTGAGATGACCGTTCCAAGGCGCTTACCCTTGCTATNTTTCGCGCGCTTTTTACTGAGACAAAGAAACCGCAAAAATACATGAAGCACTGTTTATTTGAAGCTACAATTTGTTTATGTGGCGTTAACAATAAAATTCAGAAGCGTGTTTCGGATTACAAATTTATTTATGCCAATTTGAGAATTCGACAAAACAATTTAGTGGTATGTAATGAATCCAACTTTAAGTTATTAAAATTCTTTACGTCCAATATATGATTTAACTGTATTTTGCATGTAATGCGCAATTTCCACGAGAAGAGCAAATGTGGGATAAATTTCTTGCTCAGAAAAATTCCAGTGGTCAGGGCGGGATTCGATCCAGGGTCCTCTCGTTTACTAAGCCAGCGATCTACCATTACACCACTGTTCCGACTCAATTCTCGTCTGCATAATTTTACTGCAGGTAATGCAGGCCTACGAGTGCTGTCGCTCATGCAAAGCGTGCACTCTCATTGGCCAATATCGATTGTATACAACGACGCTCCGCCCAGCGTAGCTAAGCTCATACTGGCTTGCAAAACTCGCTACATTATTTGTACGCTATCGCGTCCAAATAAAAACAACAACCAGTAAGCAGCGTGGGGATAATGAGTAAGGTCACACATACAACCATTGCATTAACTTGATAAAAGTTTCGAGCATGTATTTACGAAAAACCCGGCTATACAACGTAAGCATACCCCATTCTTACTAGAAGTCCACAGCGAGAGACGCGCGCATCCTTTCCTATCATTGATATTGCATTTCGAATAAAAGGTGTCTTGGTAGACAGTGTCTGCTTTTGAAGAAAGGATTCTGCACTGGTGGTAGCAATTGCTGCTTCTTTATTAAAAAAAAATGTGCGGAATTATCGTGCGATAATTATAAAACTTCCGGTTTCCGGTGTAAACAAATCAAATGCGACTCTGTTGCATCACAGACATTTTGCCGTCGAACAAATTCACTCCTTGTATGATGTAATGAGGGAATCATCTTAATCGTAGCCATTTCCTTACTACTTGTAAACATAGTACAAGTAGAAACATGAGGTTATGTTCCTTCCACATAGAAGGGTGTGTTCTCTCAATGTTGAAGAACATTACAGTTTTGCAATGAAAACTTGTGGTAAAATCCCCAACCATTTTACTAAATAAGCATGTTTTTATTAATTTTAGGACAATGTGACATTTAATTTGTGTACTGTTAAAATGAACGTCAACATTCGTTCTATAAGGTTCGGAGAAAGTCGCCATTCTTTGCGCTTGTAATCACTGTCTGGATGTCCAGCAGGTACCAGGAAACACGGAGCTATCCGTGCAGCTTCCAGTAATTGGGCAGGCGGCCCGTGCCTACCGTTTCATCTCTTTGTCCAGTGTCTTATTTCAGGAAGAAGTGTGAGTACGTGAAATGCAGATACCATATCCCAGTTGATTAAAGGACTCACAGAAGGTCCATTTTTGATTATCTCCCCTCGATATGCATGTGATAATTTGTCCTCTACTTCCTGTTTGCATCGTTCTGAGCTAAACAGTACTTGCCCACAATCTTTCCTTACAAACCTGCCATCGTCAATACTGGTTACCGTTTTCGGTGTGTATCTTTAGAAGATTTCTAGCAAGTATTGTTGCGGTGGAGTGATGTCGTCGTGAAGCATCAGAAGGTTACCCATCACAGCCTCCCAGTCTCTCCAGTATGTCATGATATTCACAGTGTTGTCACTGGATAGCATATCAATATAAGCCTTGAGACCAGGTGTGGTGGTCCCTTCCGATGCTCCCAGAATGAAAGTGTTCCTCATTGTATCCCCTTAGTTGTTCTGTTGTCATCATCATGCGCTCTATCCGCAAGTATGTTTCTCTACGCTCCATTACAGTGTATTATCCTGCTCCAATATCATATAGTACATTCCATAGCCGGATAGATAATGCTGGGAAGTACTGTGGGATCTGGATGTTAAAATACTAAATCAGCGATTTGTTGCTTTTTATAATAAAATCATCATCAGTGGTATATAAATACGTCTACATCATGTATGTGTTAATTGTCAATTATATGTTGTATATGTATTTTAAAGCAAATAAAAAAGGTCGATAAACATTATAGTTTTCTCATGAAGCCGTGGTTAAAATAAATACATAAAAATGCGTACTTATTATCTCTTTACATGACCTTAAGTGCCTTTTACACGAATTGAGTTTTTTTAGTTTTTGTGTCACATACAATAAGACGACTCAAGTTCTAATAAGTAAAATGAAAAGCCTTTGATATAATCAAATACAAATGTCTTTCGCGCATCAATAAGTGCACTTAAAACGCTTCATATGAGATGTATTTCTAATTGTATTAATGAAAAACAAACTTTAGCTTTTTACCAGTAAGTGTGTGACGAGATATTAATCCCATCTCTTGTTTGACCGCCTCGATGGATCCAGATTGATGCCAACTCTTCTAACACCAAGATTGAATTTCGAACTGGGATAACGAATCTTGAAGAAACATATCAGTATAGTATAAAACTAATGAAGTATTGTTGATCATTGAAACAAGTAATAGTATTAATAAGTATAATCCGCCTATACAGTCTGTTCGTTTCAATAGTGTCATTAAACAAAACAATTCCAATTGATTACGTATTAATTTATAAATACATTGAAACCATTTTATTAAACGCGTTAATTAAACGTGGAAATTTATCATCAATTATAATTGTTCGTTGCAAGTGTGGTTTCACTGGACTACATGGACTAGAGTTAATTTATCAAGTTTCACAGATTCGTTATCGCGCAATAAAACTCGTTCATACTGTCTTCGAACTTCGGATTTTAATGATACAAACAAATCGGTTTCGCCCATAATCTGTTGCATTTACAGGTGATATTAAATAGGAGGAAAAATAACTGGCTGTCTTGCTACTAGTGAAACCATGTTTGCATGTACCAATTGCAAAACACAAACCTTGTTCTTTGTTCCTGTTTCCAGAGACAAGGCCGGTTTAGGCGCCAGACACTCGACAGTCTTGTTGATCGTATCAGGTTCTTCGTCCATTTTTTCCAGTCTGAATATATGAAAGTTGACATTTTCATTATGTTTTTTTTTTCAAATATTTCAAATGAGTCAGCGATGACATTGAAATGAGAAATAATATTGCACATGTTTTTATTTCAAATTTATCCCGCTGCATAATGTTGAGAATATGTGCTTTGCAGAACCAAACTGGTAAACTTCGACGTTTATACCGTTTTATCCTATAACCAGATGAAAATCGATAGGATAACAATGATCGTTAAAACTTGAGCTGTATACTATCGCTATTTTTAGATCATTTGTGTTTTTTTTTCCATTTTTTGTCAACTATGGAAGAACAAATTCGTATAAAAATGCGATATTTGATAATTATTAATGGAAAAGGGGACGAAATAATAGGATAAACATACTATTATGTGAGTTTTGGATAAAGATCAAGTTAATCATGCTCGGCACGAACCATGGCAAGCCTCGCGCTACCATGGTTCTTAGCCTCGCATGATAAACTTGATCTTTATCCAAAAACTCACATAATATTCTCTATATATTAATGCATACAGTTAACGCAAACTGAAAATACCGGTACTCATAAAAATAAGATAGTTGATATGTTTTGTTCACTTAAAGATATTTTTGAACTACGATGTTTTTAAACTACGTGATTCACACTCATAACTTATAAATACGAGACGGCGGAAATAAAGTTTCCAGTAGCTATTTGAACACAGCCACTTCCTCTGTTGTCATCGATACTTTTGTTGATCTTTATTTTCATCCAAATTTTCAACACGTACGAACAATTTTCGTTCAATAGTGACAAAGCGTGTATCCGTCCTAGCAAACACAGTACAACGATGAGACACTGAAGAAGAGTTTACGTACAACTGCAAACAATTACTCTTATCTTAATTGAAGTTATTCGAAACTATTAAGAACAATAAATTTCATGTTTATTATAGAGAATCGGCGTTTATATTAAGTATGAAGTTGTCGAGTAGGGTTCAGACATAGATTCAAGAAAAAGCAGCAGTATATAGTAATATACTTACATTTTATCATCGAAAATCAACTGACTTAAAAGGTATTAAAATGATTTATAATTAAACCGTTTTAAATAAACACGATATATGAGGTCTCTTAGAGACATGTAGTAATTATTACGAGAATTTTATTCATTTTTGTGGTCCATGTTAATGTTGAGGCGTTCAAATCTGAACATGTAAATGATATAAAGAATAATTGCGATGTGAGTGTCTTTGTTAAGAAGTTTGATACAGTAAAATTAAAAGAAGCAGTTACACAATGATTTTGTTGATGTTATAGAGTTATACATAATTTTGGAGAATGTTCATGATTTTAAATAAATTATTTCGTACTGTGTATATGTTCCTCCAAAAAGGATCATCAATATATGAAAGAAACAAATGGTATTATTTTGTTTGAAAAAAATGTCTGCTTTATAGGCCAATTATCCTGTTATATTTACTTTATTGGTGATTTCAATACAGTAACTATGTTATTAATGGATAGTACGCTATTTTTGACCTTTTTCCTTTATATTTTCAATAACAATTAACGGACTTTCATGGCAATCAAAACCGAAATCGCGGAACTGCATAACATATTGGTAATTACGGCACATTTAATTGGAACGAAAATCACTGCGATTGTTTAAGGTGTTGAGCAGCGAATGTAGTAACATGTCGGAAAGTATTAATAACTAATAAATTAAAATGTTGAAGAAAATCTACACAAATGTGGTCAATATATAACACTGCGGCGGGCGATATGAGCGCTAAAACACGCGCATTCAATAAAACCCGTAATAATCCGCCTGAATGGGATTAAATGTGTAATAAGGCCACTGTAATAAAATATTATCTTATCTGGCGATTTCGATGAACGAACGATTTTTAATCGTACAACATGTGAGTCAATCTTTAAAAAAAAATGCGTGTAACGCTAAACAATATTTTACCAACATCATTTTATTATTGGTATCATGGAGTAAATAGTATTTACAACTGTCATATTGTGTTTAAGAATGAAAATGTTTTTTTTTTTTTTTGTAATTGGCCATCTATATTAATAAATCTTTGACATATTCAAATATCGTATTCAAATGAAACACAAAAGTAACATGTTTCAAAATCTGATTGTTATTAGGCATTAATGTTTTCGCTTTCTTCACATACACCTTTATTGTATTTTGATCTCGGCAGCTCTAAATGTGTGAATTCATATTTTGTGAAAGATGTTGCATTATGGGCCGGAGTATTAACAACTTTCATATTTTATTTAAGAATGTTTTTTTTTTAAAGTTGGCCTTCTATATTAATAAATCTTTGACATATTCAAATATCGTTTTCAAATAAAACACAAAGTAACACGTTTCAGAATCTGATTGTTATTAGGTATTAATGATTTAGCTTTCTTCACATACACCTTCATTGTATTTTGATCTCGGCAGCTCTTAATGTAATGTGTGAATTCATATTTTGTGAAAGATGTTGCATTATGGGCCGGAGGCCATTCTTTGTAATACACGTACTTGATAACTTATATATTACTGATAACTGACAAGTCTTTGGATTTATATTCATCACACGAATTATGGCCACTTTCAATAATTCATTGAAAAGAACGGAATTAAAAAGGCAATAATTTATAATGCATATGTATATTTTACTTTACAACAATAGAANTGGTAAAGACTGTGGTTACGATTATAGTGATACTTGACACGACCTCATGACGTTGGTAAAGACTGTGGTTACGATTATAGTGATACTTGACACGACCTCATGACGTTGGTAAAGACTGTGGTTACGATTATAGTGATACTTGACACGACCTCATGACGTTGGTAAAGACTGTGGTTACGATTATAGTGATACTTGACACGACCTGGTAAAGACTGTGGTTACGATTATAGTCATACTTGACACGACCTCCCTGGTAAAGACTGTGGTTACGATTATAGTGATACTTGACACGACCTCCCTTCGATCAAATTATGGGAGGCGTTATAACAATGCTATGTTTTTAAAAAATCAAAACCGAAACTAAGCGTTGATAGTTTTTCTGTTTACCTTAAAAATGATCTATTAAGTACGTTCATTCTCAACGGAAAGGTAGCAATGCTTGGTTTTCGCTTCAAAAAGGACTTAATAATTGCCATCTTTTCGTCTACTACATGGATGTTTTAGTACTACTAGTACAAACAAAAACAATTAACGCAACAACAACTGCAACTACTTCTACTGCAACTACAGGCGCGTAGGAATCTCTGGGACATTTTGGCCGCGGGTTAGGTGGTTGCGGAAACGGCATACCTACCCGACAATTTGTTTTTAATTGTTGATGCAAAAACACGGCTTTTCCTTTCTTTCTTTTTTTCTTTTTTTCTTTTGTCTACTACTTTGTTGTATTTCAAAACGCTCTGTATAAAATCTATCTATGATAAGTAATTATCTAAGTAGAAGCTAATACAATATCTTATGAATTGTCTTAAAAGATAATGTATGTTTAGATCTTATGCAAGACTTTTTAAGGACAACAACAGTTTGTTTCCGATTTTCAATATAAATTCTAAAATAATGCGTATCACATTTTTAGACAATAATCATTAAATCATAGACATTTTATCAATTTGATAAAAATTGTCAAAGAAATATTCAGAATACCAACCCCGACTATTATATACACTTATGTATGACTTCTTTAAATTGTCATTTATAAATCAATAAAATATTAATTAAAAAATAAAGATGACTTTGGAAAAGACATTCCGAATTTTGTTTTAATTTATAGGTGTTTAGTCATTGTTTTACCGCTGCCAAACAAAACACATTATACATCGTTAATACATTGTACGATAAAGAAGTAATAAAACATAAAGATAAAACAGTTTACTTTAGTCTTTTTTTAGTTTAATATACATCCATTCACTTACTCTCTCTGGGATTCTTAAGTAACAAGCGACATTTTAAACAAAATAATCTTAAGGCGTCCTCTAATGAACTTTGCAATTTTTATGATTTAAAAGCTTTATTTGTATTTTGCATTTGTCTTCGTGATATGTTGCCAACCGGATGACAAGGGCGTATGCTTTTAGCATCTGTAAGTGTTTCAGTCGTGTGCATAATATGTATTTCCGTTCATTGTTTGGCAACATGAATTTATCACTAACTCTTAACAATGATGAATAACGCGCAGATCTTTATACTAAAGTAGATACTTCCGTTGTTTGTAGATGTTGTTTGCATGATTTGAATCACGTAAGCAACTGGTGTCGACTGCGTATAGTTAAGAAATAATTCGTGTACGTTATAGTTTGTTGTCGAATAACCCACGACCGGAACTTTAGATGCGTAGTGATTAAATCACTTGTGCGAAGCACGAGTGATTTTAAACCACGCATCTTAACTTCCGGCCGTGGGTTATTCGACAACAAACTATAACGTACACGAATTCTTTCGATTCTAACACGGTGTTTACTAAAGATTAAGACAATGTATCTTATTTTTTTGTGTACTATTTTATGTGAAGTTCCGCCCATAAAAATAACTTTCCGCTTTTCTGTCGATCAGATCTCCGCCCTTAATAACAGCCAAACTGGATGGAAAAAAAACGTTTCATTTCTCCCGTTTGCTAAAATAAGAACAACAACAACTTGTGTAAACTTACATGTTTACATTGTACACTTTTAATTAACGCAAGAGTGTTACAGCTACAACGATAACAACACTGTATATGTTACAATAAATTATAATTTGGGTCAATTTTACGCATTTGTTTTCATAGCGTAGTAATGTGTCACGTGACTTTCATTCATTAACATACCGGATTATTACGCTGGTGGACAATGTATCGGCATGTTTTGTTTAGTTACAGCGCGTGCTTTTAGTGTATAAGCTCCGCCCATAATTATTGCAGAATAACCCATAGACGATTTTCTTCGTTGTTTGTATGAAATTTGGCACGTGCCGTGTTAGAATAAACAATACATTTAAGTGTATATGTGTAGTTTAATAGAACCTCATGTAGACATGTGTTGATTTGTTATTGCGAAAATAAATACTATGTTCGAAACAATAAATCAACATCTGTTTACATGAAAATATAATGAGACGAACGAGAATACGTGTATCATTATTTAAATGTCATAATTCATAGACACTGAAAAATTCACACAAGTAACATAAACCAGTATTCAGTAATATGGATTGTATCATTTAAACCTTTGTCGTTGCGCTGTTTATAGTTATTATGTATCTAATGCAAGATTATTTCATGGACTTTTTCTTAAGAGAGTTCCCTATTAAAACATATTTATATTAACAGTTATCAATAACTATAAAATAAAGTAAAAAACATTTTAAATAAGGCCATACAATTCAGCAGTTACTATTTAGAAATATATTTGCATTATATGTGCAAATGTATGAGGTTCGCACCAAATACAGCGAACGATATAACGTTTATCAATTTTAATTTTTATTGTAAAAGAAAATCGTGCAATTAAATGTTAACGACCACGCATCTCTAACGATCATAAACCAGTTATAGTGCTATGTCAAACTATAATAATATATCAGCCGTCGGTACGCACTTAACATATTTCAAACGAGTTATAGCGTCTTATCAAACTGTAATACCACTTTTCGCGTGCATGTAGTTTTTTGCGATGTATAAATCATGACACATTATTACCTACGACTTCATTGAAAACTACATTATTAATTTCTAAATATATATGTTCAAATCAAACAATCGCAAAAGATAGAAGCGTAACGTTATATTGGCATTGCGTGTGTACGAAAGCAAAAAATAAAACAAAACTGTCTTTGAGATGTGTACAAATAATATATGTATTTGAAACTAAAGCACTGTTGCTTTACACATGTATTTAACTCGATTTAGATTGAAGCATTTTGCGATATAATCTCGTGTTATACCACCGACTCGGTTACCGCATAAAAAAATAGTAT
>VMBQ01004368.1:0-81475 GCA_007657795.1 Dreissena rostriformis | reverse complement strand
TTTACTAATTAATATCATAGCCACACGCTAACCACCTGTGGTATGGTTATTGCAATGTCAAGATGTAACGCAAATAAAAAGTATGTGTATAAAGTGTAGAATTATCATTGCGTGGTGTATGTATGGATTCTACTATTATTGGGGCAATCGATCGCCTGCGATGTGCAATGCTACGTGTGAGCTGTATCGACTTTCTACTGAAGACATGCATCAATAACACCCTGCCCTTTAATAGTATTAAACATTCTGAAATCATAATACGTCAAACCGAAGATCTATCGATAAAACGTTTAATTTTTCTATCATGACATTGAATGTCGGGTTTTTCTCGATATTTAGCAAAACTCACGGGACCAAAGCACGGAGCTTCTTTTATAAACGTTACATTATAATTAACACGGATCATAATGCATACGGCTTTTTGGTCGTAAATTATAAGTATACTTGTGTTTATATGAAAATGACACGTTTCGCGACGAACGATTAAATGTGTTTTTCATATTCCCGGCAAAGCAATAACGGCGAACAGAAACGATTCGCAAATTCTTAAAACTTTGGAAATTCATATTAATGTAAAATTACATATCACTGTTTGACGTACATTTCTTAACACATTTGACACGAAACTGAAACGATTTTTTTCATAACAAAGGATTGTTTCACCACTATTTCACAAGTTATACTGTTGTTACAAATGTTGTCGTCAAATAACCACTTAGTCGATAAGGCAAGTTTCGCCTCCGCACTGACGTCATAATTATAAAAGAAATATGTCGCTGAACGAAAATAAAAACGTTACAATATTGTATGATACTTTATGGTTAAAGTGTATCGTATGACACGCAGAATAAATACGATATCTTCAATGTCACACACCGTTCAATACTGAATATGACCTTTTTTTTATAATTAATGTTAGAAATCTCTGCAGACCAAATTAAACTGCATGTGAACTAGTAAACAAAAGTAGCATTATCATAAAGGATCACTGGCCTAAAGTCTATGGTTCCATGTTTATTATATGGTCACGTTTATAAACGTACATCTGCAAAGTGGTTCCACGAGTTGGTAACGTATTGAGGAAACCTAACAATTAATGTCACGATAGAAGGTTATTCCACTGTAAACGTTTTCATTTGTTACGCATGCATTTAATTATGTTAAGTTTCTAAACCCTTTTATTTTACCGCGGTTTTAAGCTTTTGATGAAAGACGACAGGATTCAGAAGCTGTTCGGAAATCTTTCATTAGGGCACTACTTGTTTCATATTGGAGGCTACAAATCAGTAAAATCGATAAGTGCAAATATTGCTATGAAATATCAGAGACGTATATAAACGTCTCTGGAAATATCGATGTTTATTTCTATAAACAGATCACATGACATTTTATACAACTTAACACAACAACAAGCAATAGTAAATGAACGTTGTTTTCGCATCAATAAGTTCTACAAATCAATTGATCAACACCAGTCGCAGAATAAGATAGAACCTATTTTCATGGCGTTATTTTACAACGCTACTAGACTCATGAAGACAATTTACGCTATGGAACACTATTATTAATGCATAACCTGTGTTTTATATCAACATTAATTGACTCTGTCTACTGTATACATATAGCCATTTTTAAACATATTCTTAAAGTAATTGTCTGATAAAAAAGAGTGCGCATTGAAAACATCTCACAAACAAATTGCCATACCTCTAGCTCCTCTATAGCATTGTGTTTTTTCACATTTGAATACGGCATCTCGGCAGCGAAACTCAAACAACTAATAACTCAAACATCAAACAAGAAATGTATCATAAAATATATCACACGAATTTCCCACTGCTGTTCATTTACTATACTATCATACACTATAGCACGCTTATTAAATATCTANAAGGTAGAGTCATCTGCATAAAGATCTAACGCTCCCTTTTGAAGGAAAAACAGCATGTCATTAATGTATATAAGGAAGAGAAGAGGGCCGGGAATAAATCCTTGTGGTACCCCATTTTGACAATTGATGTCAGCTATTGGAAAGTAGGCATGCGTATTTTTTTCCATTAGTGTGTGTGTATTTGGGATTTATTTTCAGATTTTCCATTAGTTCTTGAGTGTATCATAATTATATTCATTTAGTGCTGAAGTTCAGAACTGATATCTGGAGAATAGACGTCTACGAGGGAGCTCGCGTGATGATGATAGTTTGAACACGATGCCTTGTGTACGCTTCGAAGATTGGCGGTTAATTGAGCATGTATAAGTGAGAGCAAATCAATTGCTCTAAAACTACGCTCCTTTGAAAAGGTGAACCTAAGAGACATAGAATATAAGAATTATTAACTTCGTTAAATTAATAAAACTTAAGGTAAATATTTAACATAAAGGTATACTGAAATTGCACTTTTAAACTGCGGAGATATGTTTTACATCGAAGAGATTGAGGGGCATTAGTTAAAAAAGTTTACTTTTATATTATGCTTGACCACATAAATAACGTCTATTTAATTTTGAATTTAAATATTTATCAAATACCGTGTGCATAGCGTTATTTTTGCCTCCCAACAATTGACTTAATGTGTCGCGTTCTGGGAAAACTGGGCATAACGATTGTGCGTAAATTGTCATCCCAGATTAGCCTGTGCGGACTGCACAGGCTAATCTGGGACGACAATTTCCGCTTATATGGAGTTTTGAAAAAATGATGTCTCTTCTTAGCGAAAATCCAGTTAAGGCGGAAAGTGTCGTCCCAAATTAGCCTGTGCGGAATGCACAGGCTAATCTGGGACGACACTTTATGCACAAGCATTATGCAAAGTTTTCTCAGAACACGACACTAATGTGGTGCATAGCTATATTTTGTATTTTAAAATGAAACGAACATTTGGAGCATGTTTTTATTATATTTTTCATTTTGAGAACCAGCACACACCTGGAACGTATTTTTTTTTATGTAACTGGCCATTTTAAAAACATCTGGTTTATAGCTAAACATTACTATTTTTTTCCTATTAACTTCTTATGAACATCTGGCGCATAGTTGTAGTATTGAGTAGTAAAAACGGCAACAAAATTGAAATGGATTCTCTTTTATTGGTATTCCAATGTAATTCGAACGTAATTTTTATGCTATGATGTTAATTTGTATTCACATTGAGGACAAATTGTTGGAATATCTCTGGGCCAAGTGTGCTAAGTTTGGAGCTCCTTAAAACGCGTTAAACCGACAATGCTTTGCATTTACGACTCTATTGTGGTGACCCCAGTGTAACGAATAACCGATCAGTGATTTTTTTCGCTTTATATTTCACAGCCTGGGCTTTTGGATTGGGAAAAAAAGCGACAAACCATGAAATTGGGAAAAAATAAACATTATTGATATGATTATAAATAACAGTATACGAATTGTTCCTAAGTGCATGCTGAACTGATTTTTGTTTAAATTTAATTATAAAGTGCGACGGAATTTAATTCTGTCTAACAAACTCAACTAGAGCTTTGTCACTGACGTGACGTATACCCCCACATGCTGCATTGATAAGAATATTTTGCATGCTGTCTCACAAAACAAGAGAAGCTTTNACATAGTTATGGCCCGGACAAGCAAGCGGGACAGACAGACAGACAGACAGACAGACAGACAGACCGACAGACCGACCGACCGACCGACAAAGTGACTCCTATATAGCCCCCATAACCAATGGTAATGGGGGTATAATAAATCAATTATTAAGTTTATTGGAAAAGTTTGGCATCTTTTTGTGGAAATTTTGGTCCAATTTTGGGGGGAAAAAATGTGTGTGTTTTTTTTGCCATTGGGAAACAGGCTTTTTTCTTTTTTTGCCACTGGGAAATTTTGAGGTGGATATAGATTTGTTGCATATTATCGATATGTTGCCTTAAAAATATCATGAACATCATGTGCATAGTTATAATTCACCTTTAAACATCTAACAAACCATTGAACATTAAACGAACATCACATGTAAATCTTTATATTTGCCTTTAAAACACTTATGAATATCGTGCGAATAGCTATCATTTACCTTTTAAAATTTAAAATATCTTTTACACAGAGTAAATTTTCACCTTTTAACATAAAACAATTTGAAGCACGAATATATTTTTCCTACGCGGCATCTGATGCAAAGATATATTTGAGCCTCGCTCGGTGAAAAGGGGGTTAAATGCATGTGCGTGAAGTGTCGTCCCAGATTAGCCTGTGCAGTCCGAACAGGCTAATCAGGGACGAAACTTTCCGCTTTTTTTTATTTTACGTTTAAAGGAAGTTTCTTCTTAGCGAAATTTAGTTCAGGCGGAAAGTGTCGTCCCTGATTAGCCCGTGCGGACTTCACAGGCTAATATGAGACGCCACTTTACGCACATGCATTACACCAACTTTTCACAGAGCGGGACCCATTTGTATCTGAGCATCTAAGTGAATAGATCAGCTTTACGTCCTTTTTTTTAACAACGCTTTAGTGACTGAATTGTTGTGTCGCAAACATCTCAAAGTTTAGGATGGTAGATTATCACTTGTCTTATCTATTGAATTGTTCTCTTTAATATTTTTTTCATAAAATATTATAAAGAGCTAAATGCATTCAATTATACGTTAACATAATAAAGTGAATTTATGTGCTTAAACATGTTGATCAACCGAAATTACTATATTAACAGTACAGGTGTACTTGACTTCAAAAAGACATGTAACAATATAACATAATCGCAACATAAGTCACGTGAAACCAGCACACTTCAGATATACATTTTATTACTTTTATTGATAGTCAGAGGAACTATACATAATACACTAATCATTGTTGGCTGACATATATAACCATGAAAAAAACTACGAGTCGACGTACTAATAACGTGTTTCTTTTTGTAATAGTATGCGATCTTGAAATATTTCAATAATACAGTTACGTATATGCGCATGTTGAGTATGAGACATAGCAGCAGACAATGAATTAATATCCACAGTAACGTGATGCTGAAAACACGTTTAATATATTATAATGTGATATATAACAAATCACAACACAAGCAATTTTCTAAATGTGTATATATACGATCTGAAGGTTACACAACACTGTTAAAAAATGCAAAAACACTTGCTTTTGCTTTTCAATTCATTTCATATTTGTATTGTTTTGTTACTTTTATCGACTTATTTGAAATACAACTGATATAAATTAATTCGCACATTCGAACTTTACATGTACCTAATGGAATCCAAGTAAGATGATAATTTTAAGAGTAGAAACCCCACAAGAACATCCCTATCAACATTAGAAACACGGCGTTGATGTTCACGAACAGCTTCCAGCGCGGTTTCTCCTCGATTGACGTCAGTAACTTCTGCTGCGCCAGCTTCTCCTCTTCCGTTACCGTCTGCTGCGCGTGCGGTGATTCGTAGCCGCAGATGACATATAGCACGCGGCGCCAAGTAGGGAGCGGTCCTTAGTAAACACATAATATTGAGGTATTATAATGCTGTTGTCGTTTTTATTTAACATGAATTTTGCGAAATCGTAACGCGTGTCCGCTGTTTATAAATTTAGGTTAAATACATTGATCATACAAACTAGAACACAACGAAAATATTATGTTACAAACGTGTATAATAATTAATAAAAAAAGTCATTGCCTAAAACTTTAAACTGAATAAAATCATGAATACAATATAAACTTTGAATTGAAATGCACTTCTTAAACAAATTAAACATTCAATACCATTATCTGTCTGCCCGTTGTCCGTCGGTCGGTCACAATACCTGTATGGACTCTAGTTGTCCCATAAATTAAGCATCGCTCTGGGAAAACGGGGCTTAATGCTTGTGCGTAAAGTGTCTTGCTAGATACGCCTGTGCGAACCGCACAGGCTAATCAGGGACGACCATTTCAGCTTTTATGAATTTTTTGTCTTCTGGGAGTCTCTTCTTAGCGAAAATCCAGTTTAGGCGGACAGTGTCGTCTTTGATTATCTTGTGCGGACACTTTACGCATATGCAATAAGCCCAGTTTCCCAGAGTGAGGCCCAATTAAAGGTTTAACAAGTTTGTGGAGTATACCTTGAATTTTTGCCGCCTCCTCCTCCATTTGACTGGCCCTGGCGAGATCCGCTTTCTGTGTGAAGGCCAGTTCGTCTGCGAATGGTTCCCGGGTCGTCTGGCTATGCCGCGTCCACCACGTCAGACGATGTAACTGCAATTAGGGCAGCCATCTTTCTTTCATATTGCCTTAAGTATTGTGTACCCGTATGTTATCATCATCATCATTATTATTTTTATTATTATTATTATTATTATTATTATTATTATTATTATTATTATTATTATTATTATTATTATTATTAATCCTTTTTTTAGTATTATCATTATTATTATATAGTAATAGTAGAACAAGTAGAACAAGAAGTACTGTTCGTAGTAGTAGCAGTTGTTGTTGTTGAGCCTACGAATTTATGTTAATTAAACTACAATGCGCTGAAGTGCAATCATCTAGCTTGTTTCTTAAATACCGTAGATTAATAACACTTCATTGTTAATAGGCAATATTAAACAAGTATGTACTAAGGTAACGAGTAATAGACTCTTGGGAAAATAGGCCATTTGAACTATTGAACTTTTACTAATGAAAAAATGCTTTAATCTAAATAATATAAAGCTGATAATCAACTTAGATGATTGAGTCCACAAGGTCAGAGGTTTACAAAATTATACAAAGAATGCTTGACACAATGGGCAAGGACATGTCTGCTAAGTTTATTGTATTTCTTTTCTGACTTTACTAAATTAAAATTGTAATTAATGCGAGTATATTAGTCCTACATAGAATTAAAGTCATATTCGTGTAATTGGTTTGTATTATTTGATCTTACCAAACAAGTTCAGTATAATAATAATAATAATAATAATAATAATAATAATAATAATAATAATAATAATAATAATAATAATAATAATAATAATAATAATAATGATAATAATTAATAGTAATAATAACAATAATAATAAATAATAAATATTTCATTCTTTCATATCAACAGACAGTCACAAAGCATACAGAAGGGAAAAAATACCCCCCAAAGCGGTATTTTAATCGATACAATCCACATACACATCAAAACAAGTTTTGCGTTTGTAGCAAATGATTTTTAAAGTGCCTTTTAAAGGAAATAAGTGAAGGTGCTTGTCTTACATTATTTGGAATAAAGTTCCAAATATTTCTCGCACAATAGGCAAAAGTACGCTTTCCGTAATTGGTTTTAAATGAAACAGATGATAAATCGTTGTGGGTGGTGGATCTAAGTGAGTATGTATTGTTATTCGATACAAAAATAACGTCGTCAAAATAATGAGGCATTGAGCCATGTAAAACTTTGTATACTATAGTCCCAACAAGAAATGTACACCTATTTTCAAATGACAACCAGCCCAGTTTATTGAAAATTGGAATTGAAGGAGAAGAAAACGGTTTATTCATTATTATTTTTGCAGCTCGTTTCTGTATCGAAATTACCTTCTTTAAATTTGATCTTGTGGCTGAGCACCATATTGCACAACAATAGTCCATGTGTGGTAAGATGTATGAATTGAAAAACAATTTCATTGTTTCATAATTAAGATAGGGTTTAATCCGTTTTAATAAGGCTAGCTTTGAGTTGAGCTTTCGACAGACGTTATTTATATGCAGTTGCCAAGTGAGATGTTTGTCAACAGTTACTCCAAGTAAATTATAATGTTCAACTTGTTCAATAACAATGTTGTTGATTTTAAGTAATAAGGTGTCTGTAGATTTATTAGCACTGGATAATACCATGCATTTAGTTTTGTTTGGGTGTATTAACATATTGTTAAAAGAGCACCAATTTGATATTATATTTAAGTCATTTTGCAAAGTACTTTGAATGTTTTTAATGCCAACGTCAGCTACATGTAAGGTAGAGTCATCTGCATAAAGATCTAACGTTCCCTTTTGAAGGAAAAACGGCATGTCATTAATGTATACAAGGAAGAGAAGAGGGCCGAGAATTGATCCTTGTGGTACCCCGGCTTTTATAGTTTTAAAAGATGATTTTTGTGTTCCGACTTTGACGCATTGTTGTCTGTTAGATAGGTAAGACTGCATCAAGGTAAGCACACTCTCAGAGAAATGGTACATAGACATTTTGTTAAGCAAAATATCATGATCTACTAAGTCAAAGGCTTTTTTGAGGTCAAGGTATACTGACCCTACAATTTGTCCAGAATCTATGTTTTGTAGCCAAGAATCTATAAGTCGAATCAATGATGACTGACAAGAATGATTTTGACGAAAACCAGACTGGAAAGTATGCAATAATTGATGTTTTTCAAAAAATGACTTCATTTGATTTGAAATGTGCCTTTCAATTATCTTAGAAATAGTAGGGAGTATGGAAATGGGTCTATAGTTGTTTAGATCATTTTTATCTGATTCTTTATGCACAGGCAATATATATGCATTCTTAAGTCTGTCCGGAAAAATTCCACTTTGAATGCTCTTATTTATGATTGATGTTATTGGGTCGACAATGGAATCACCACAATGTTTGAGTATATCAGGACCAATATTGTCAAGGCCAGGTGCTTTATTGTTTTTTAGAGAGTCGATTATTTTACGGACCTCGAAGACTGTTATTGGTGCAATTTCAAAAACATGTGTTTTAAGTTTATCATTGAGATATGTTTTGAATTTTTCATAATGACATGGTTCAAATTTTGTTTTGGTGATCAAATCAGAGATGTTAGTGAAATGTGTGTTGAATGTGTCTAAGATCTCAGGAATGCTGTCAATGGTTGTATTATTTACGTCAAGTGTTAATGGCAGAGTGAGGGGAGGATTTGGATGTGCAAGAGAATTAATTGTTTTCCATATATGTTTTGTTGAAACATTTTCCCTTACTGAGTTATTATAAAATTGTTGTTTATATTTCCTTATAAGAAACGTTACATGGTTCCTTTGTTTTTTGTACTCGTCGATTTTGTTATGTTTTTTCAACCAGTCTCGCATTTTAATTGCATGTTTAATTTCGTCTGAAAACCATCCAGGTAAAATGTCTGACTTAATTCTTTTTGTTTTAATAGGTGCATGGATGTTTAATGTTGATGATATGGTATTAAGCAAATAATTGAGACATGTATTGGGATCTGAGACCGTGTCAATCATGTTTAAATTTGACATTAATAAATCTTTTTGAAAAGCGTGTTCCTTAAAATGTTTGAATTGCCTATAATCTTTTGATATGTGCTTGTTCTTAGGTATTTTTGTATGCATTTGTCTTGTAAAACATACAGGAAAATGATCACTAACACTATAAGATGAAACAAAAACATTGCTAATACAATCGGGTCTATTTGTATACAAATGATCAATAATTGTAGACGATTTCTTTGTAATTCTTGTTGGTTCCATTACTAACTGTTTAAGACCATTTGAAATTACAAACGAATTCCAGCGTGAGTTTTTGAATGTATCTTTTCCAGAATGAAAGTTCATATTTAAATCTCCCAAAATATAAAGTTCTTTATTCATACAGTTAATAGCGTTTTTAAAGCTGATATCGTAGGCTGATACCCAGTCAATTGTAGAATCCGGTGGCCTATAAATAAAGTTAATTAGAAATGATTTAGTGTTTGGGAACATAATTTCAATCCAGACCGACTCTAATGAGCACGTATTTAAATCTAATTTATGTTGGAAAGGTATATTGTCTTTAATATATACAACTATGCCACCACCCTTACGACTATCTCGGTCACGACGAATACAATTAAAATTTGGAATTTGTAGATCCGAATCTGGTATTTCCTTGTTTAAAAATGTTTCACGGAGTCCTAAAATATGTATTTTTGAATGTGAAATTATATATTTAATTTCTTCTAATTTAGGCATGATGTTCGTCAATAATAAAAAATGGTTTTATGGTTATCATTCATATTCCATGTTTTAATTTCTACAAATCATCATTTCATTATAGTACATGAACCTATCTTACGTGTTTGTCCGGTATCGGTGACGTCATCAGTGACACGATGACGGTGACCGCCAAACTGACGACAAACAGAATGATGGTGAAATGCAGAAAGTGGATCTTGGAGATGACGACCGGCCGCGTGTCTTCCTCCCCACATGCGGGACTTCCGTATCCGAAATCGAGACCCATCCGAATTAGTCCTACCAGCAGTCCCGACATAAGTCCCCAGAATGCACCCTGGTGACCGGATATTAGAATAGAATGAAACTAAAACAATTATCATGTGAGAAACGCAAAATTGCCTTAAATAACAAATCATAAAAGTATTCTGAAAGTGTAGAATATACATCGCTCTGTAATTGTATGGTATCGTCTGCTTGCGTTGACGTGGTTTAATTCATAGTCATCAGACCTCAAAATCGTTGTCTTTTCAATTTGTCTTAATATAAAAACAAATATCTATCAAGAAACATATAGATACTAGATCTCTGACCAAACTTGCCTGTTCATTGGTTCGTTTCCACAAGATAGCTAAAAGATAAAGGGAGAGAACAGGTGGTGCGAGGTAGCCGGTAACGGACTGGATGTAGTTGAAGAGTTGTCCCCCTTGCGACGCCTGCAGCACGGGGATCCAGACGATACTCACTCCAACCAACACCAGAACGAACACTCTGAAACAGTGGGGCACTATTGAATAAGTGACGGTTACGGACAGAAAAGTTATCTATCCATGATACACTATGCAAATAAATAAACACAAGTTAGTACATTGACGACCTGATATTCATGCAAGTTCGCCCAATTTACCTGCCGACGACCAGTAGCTCCCCGTCGGAGGCTCCTGGGCGCACCCTGTGCCAGATGTCGATCGTGAATATCGTGCTGGAGCTGTTGAACACTGACGTCAGCGATGACATCAGCGCCGCCATCATAGCCGCTAACATCAGCCCCTTAAGCCCTGAAGGGAACAAGAGACGCCGTATTAATAAATAGCTATATATTTATGATTTGGTAAATGCAACTACGTTTCATTGGTATTAATAACTTGCTTAAGCGTGAGGCGATTTATAATAAAATAAAATAAATACTGGAATTAAAAGAAATAAAAACTTGCAGATGAAAATTTGACTGCATTTACTTTTTTATAAGGCGCAACTTATCTGAACACAGGAGGCTAATACATCATAACTTAACATATAACACTTATACGTAAACTCAGAAGTCCTTTCATCATTACTTAAGCTTACCAAGCGGCATAAGTTCGACCACTAGTTTCGGGTAGGCAATGTTGGTACATCCTGCCGGATTGTCGCACACCGCCCGACACACGTCCGGGTCCACGCACGCCACCTGGTCTGCAGAGTGCGAACAAGTCATGGCGTTAAAAATGTGCACTGACTTGTTCAACATTGTCAACTTTTCCACATTAAATACCTCATTAAAAAAAACATGGGCAAAATATAAGGCGCATAACGGACAAAACAAGACTATAGTCAGGCCTAAGCAACATCACGCGAAACATATCAGATGCGATGACTTAGTTGGAAGAGCGCTGGACTCTAAATCTAATCTGGATTTCTTGAAATAGAGCTCAATTCAGAGTATATCGTTTATTTATCCGTCGTTATAACAAACAATTTAACATGGCGAAGATTCCAATAAAACAAAAAGTTTCGGGTAATAAATACATGTTGCACGTGCAAACAGCGGAAACGCGCGATTACAGTCTCTTAACAGATTTAGTTTACATTAGATCAACTATTTTTAATGTATAAACTATGTAGGCTTACCCGTGAATAGTACACGGCTGATCATGCCCGGAAACACGATTGTGAAGAGCGGAATGATCTTGAGGTAGGCGGCCAGTATGGAGCCGCCTTTCACGTGGTGCATGTTCTTGGCCGCCAGGGAGCGCTGTACCAGCACCTGCCAACGAAAACGTGTTATTTAGTCGAACTAGTGTCCTATAAATGCTGCTTTCGTTTTTTTTTGCAAAGTGTAATACTGTTTATGAGCATATAATTATAGTATAGTATTGTGTCATGTTTTAGTTCATGAAAAGACATAACTACGCATTAACCGTTGTTCTAAGACAAAGGTCACGCGCAAGGATAATTATAAAGATTAATTTATGGAAAGTATTCCCACCATCGCGGAATGAGCATCGCTCATTCAAATACAAATGAAACTACTTAAAAACTTTCGACGGGCATAGTTTCACTTTGACTTCTATAATACCTAAATGCACGCATACATACATATTCATGCATACGCGCACACATGTGTGAAATACTCAAATGACAAACCTGGTCAGAGCAAAAGTACCACATGCTCAGGATGGTGATCCCGAACACGTTCCCGGGCCAGGGGAGATCACCGGTGCTAGCGTCCCGGAGAAGGTGGAACGCCGCGTCCGTCGGCACGCCGCAGTCGGAGCCGTTGACCAGCGGCGTCGGGATTGCCTTCGGGTACGCCTTGTAAAGCTTATTCAAGCCGCCAACCTTGGCGTAACCTGCGGATGCGGAGTAGAATGATATTAGGCATTTTGCAGGAAAAGCGGGCTTAAAACACGTGCGTAACAGTACCTTCCTTTATTATACCGGATTTATATAGCGCCCTTTTCATACAAGAGTGCACGTTCAAAGGCGCTTTACATAAGAACATTTGACGTATCGCAGATACGAATACATTTTGCAACACAGTTTTAAAAGAAATCGATCAAAGCTACTCAATTATACTATAAAACTACTCTATTATACTTATACTATAAGTGCTACGTACTTAAAAACATGCATAGTAACCCTAGATTAGAAAGATCAACAAGACACTATAAAACTACTCTATGTGTATAGCTACAAGACAATTATTGACAAAATAAAAATCTAAAACTTAAACTATAAGTACTACGTAAAAAACAAGAACAAAAACATTTTTATTTTTTTTTGTCAGTAATACGAGAGATTTATATAAAATTTGTTAATTTGATGTGCCGTGCAGTTTTATGTTAGGTGCCTACGAATCGTAGTCAGTATTATATTTATATTATAATGTCATATTTTTGGTATCTTTGTTTGATGGTGCTATACTGTTTTGGTCATTTTATTATGGGAGCAGGTTGTGAGCGAGACGACTTAGAGCTTACGCCTTATTCGGCCGACCGCCGAGAACCTGCTCCGTGTTATATTTTTTTATTTTTTTTAATATGGTGAACATTTTTTTGTCAGTTGTATAAGAGATTTTATTTATTTTTAAATAATGAACAGGATTTTGTCTGTAATATGAGAAATTTATGTAAAATTTGTTGATTTATTATTATTATTATTATTATTATTATTATTATTATTATTATTATTATTATTATTATTATTATTATTATTATTATTATTATTATTATTATTATTATTATTTTTACCCCCAAAGGAATAAATATGCTTCCTTTAAAAAATACCGTCCTTGATCGGCCGTTGCAGTTCGCACAGGGCGATAAGGGACGACATTTTCCGCTTGTAACCAACTGACGGCGGAAAGTGCGGACTGCACATGCTAATATGGGACGACCCTTCATGCCCGTTCATTTTGGTCTGTTTTGTCACGACACGCAAAAACTTTCCCAATTTTTAATAACTTTCTGTAATAGCCGTACAAATACTACATATACCGCGCAACATTTCTCAATATGAGGTACCACCTGATAAAAAATGACATGCACCACGGAAAATTGCTACCAACGTTGATTAATTTCAACAAATGTCTTTTCTAGTAAAGTAATGTAGTTTATTTTCCATGTTATTCGTTGCCTATCTGATGCATGGAATCGAGAGCTTTCTAGCCATATCTTGGATGTCACATGATTCATCGTACATTTCGACAAACCTCATCCCTTATTCTGATACGTGTAAAATGTTAAGGTTGATTCTAAGGAAGATTGTTGTGTTTTGTATATATTAAACTGATATCGTACTTTAAACGACAAAATGATGTTGCACGTCAAGCAATTGATCGTGCATGACTTTACTAAGTGTTTTAGATTAACTATTAGCTAAAGTCCAATACGTTTTTCTTTTCGAAAATAGAGGAAACCATGAAATCAAATATTGTATTGTAGGTACCACGTATACACGTTTAAAACATGGCTAAATCATGTTTGAATTTGCGTAAAATGTGTAAATAGCGACTTATGTTATTAAGAACAAAGTAAATTTGGTATTTTTCATGATAACCACGAGTTCGTGCTCCTGTCCTACATGGGTTATTTCATACATGTCCGATATGCATTCATTGATATGTGCCATAGCCTGTCAAGACTACACGACTGTAAAACAAACATACTCTTACTTAGTCAAAAATCAAATTTCACTCAAATGGTGCGATAAGATCTAGTGGAATCTTTAATTTAAAAATTACCTTTATATTTATGCCATCATGTTTTAAGAAACATAACAAATGATTAACAAATTACTAATCAACTGCTAAGTGTCACTTTAACCAGTTTTTAAGAAAACCCAGGTAGAGCTCAGACGAGTCACTCAATTTCTTCGAGTTGGGTTGGCGGGAAAAAATGCAAACACCCGAAGAATTTCGTGTCTGTTCGGGTCAGGTTGTTAATAAGTTTTTTACAAAAAAATAACGCATTCAATAAGGCCGTTTTCAAACCGGTATCATTGACCCGGATTCGCGGGTATTTGTTTCGACCCGGAGTCTGGTTCCGTTGGAACCCTACTCCCTAAGACCAGACGAATATCATATACTCCGTTAGACAGTTACAATGTCGGTCATAAGATAGACTAAGAATACTAGTAAAACAATTGCGGGATCAATTTATTGCAATTTATTGTAACACCTGTTCGAGTGTAATTATCATCGCAGACCTTTTAATTGGAACTAGTCATATTTTGATCATGTGATTCCCTCCAGTGGACCTCTTTGGAAACATTGACGAGTAAAATGTTTTTGGAGAGTGAAGTTAATTGTGTACACCCACGGTCACCCGAGATTGTGATTAAAGACAGAACGGATAATCATGCCACAAGGAGTAATATTACAATAAGAACATTTTTAGCATCGTAAGAAGTGTGTTAAAGCTACGTACTCAGACCCATCAGGACAAACGCTCCTCCAACCATAATCACTGTCTGCAGCGTATCTGTGTAGATCACAGCTTTAAGTCCGCCTTTAGCAAACAAACACAAAAGTATAGAATACATATCTTGTGTAGGTCATAGTGTATAAAATATGCATCGGTTAAATAAAACGTGTACGGTATAGCAAACAAAATATGGAAAAACGTTAATACATTGTAATCAAAATAGTTGCTATTAAATATAATGGTATAGCATACAGTTCACAACGAGGCTTGAACACTTATGTATATGATGAAGTAATAGAAAGCAGTTTCGTATTGAACCTCCGAAACATAAAATTAGGATCAAATAAGTATGGCAGTTGCTTGTATATATGTGCATAGAATAGATGAAATCATCGGTATTGTCATGTATCTCTAATTACCCGACACGGTGTATACGGCCGTGATTGCCAGCAGAACTATAATTCCCAAGTACATGTTCCATCCAATTGATTGCTGAATGAAAATAGCTCCGGCGTAGATGTCGGCCTGCAAGGCAAGGATATGATCCTAGTTTTGAAAGCAATGGTGTCCATCACTAGTTGTGTTATGCATGTACTATAATAAACATATGCATAAAACGGCTGTACTCACTACCGTTATGTACCTACCCGTTGCGTTACTCACCATTATGTGCACATCGCCATTTTGTACTCAGTACTATTTTGAACTCACCAACATTTGGTAATTATTATTGTTTGTGTTACCTCCGTTATTCGTACTCACCTACATTCTGTACTCAACACCATTCTGAACTCATCTACATTCTGTACTCAACACCATTCTGAACTCACCTCCATTATGTCCTCACCTCCATTCTGTACTCACCGCCGTTCTGTACTCACCTCCATTCTGTACTCACCATAATTTTGTACTCACCTACATTCTGTACTCAACACCATTCTGAACTCACCTCCATAATGTACTCACCTCCATTCTGTACTCACCGCAATTCTGTACTCACCACCATTCTGTACTCACCACCATTCTGTACTCACCACCATTATGTACTCACCACCATTATGTACTCACCACCATTATTTACTAACCACCATTCTGTACTCACCACCTTTCTGTACTCTCTACAATTATGTACTCAAATCCATTCTGTACTCACCAACATTCTGTACTCACCTCCATTATGTACTCACCTCCATTCTGTACTCACCTCAATTCATTACTCACCACCATTCTGTTCTCACCATCATTCTGTTCTCAGCACTATTCTGTACTTACCACTATTCTGTACTCACCACCATTCTGTACTCACCACAATTCTGTACTCACTACCATTGTGAACTCTCCTTCATTCTGTACTCACCTCCATTCTGTACTCACCTCCATTATGTACTCACCACCATTCTGTACTTACCACCATTATGTACTCAGCACCATTCTGTACTCAGCACCATTCTATACTTACCACCATTCTGTACTTACCACCATTCTGTACTCACCACCATTACGCACTCACCAACATTCTGTACGCAACACAATTCTGTTCTCATCGCCATTCTGTACTCACCTCCATTATGTACTCTCTACCATTATATACTCACCACCATTCTATACTCACCTTCACTCTGTACTCACCTTCATTCTGTATTCAACACCATTCTGTACTTACCTCCATTATGAACTCACTTCCATTCTGAACTCACCTCCATTCTGTACTCACCACCATTCTGTACTCACCACCATTCTGTACCCACCACCAATCTGTACTCACCACCATTCTGTACTCACCATCATTATGTACTCACCATCATTCTGTACTCACCACAATTCTGTACTCAACACCATTCTGTACTCACCGCCATTCTGTACTCACCTCAATTATGTACTCTCTACCATTATGTTCTCACCTCCATCATGTACTCTCTACCATTATGTACCGACCACCATTGTGTACTCACCTTCATTATGTACTCTCTACCATTCTGTACACACCACAATTTTGTACTCACATCCATTCTGTTCTCACCACGATTCTGTACTCACCACCATTCTGTACTCACCACCATTCTGTACTCACCACAATTATGTACTCACCACCATTATGTACTCACCACCATTATGTACTCAACACCTTTCTGTACTCACCGCCATTCTGTTCTCACCTCCATTATGTACTCTCTACCATTCTGTACTCACCGCAATTCTGTTATCACCTCCATTATGTACTCTCTACCATTATGTACTCACCACCATTATGTACTCACCTTCATTCCGTACTGTCTACCATTCTGTACTCACCACAGTTATGTACTCACCTCCATTCTGCACTCACCTCCATTCTGCACTCACCACCATTATGTACTCACCACCATTCTGTACTCTCTACAATTCTGTGCTCAGCGCCATACTGTACCGTCTAATATTATCTACACACCGCCATTCTGTACCCTCTACCATTCTGTACTCACCACCATTCTGTACTCTCTACCATTCTGTACTAACAACCATTCTGTTCTCACCTCCATTATGTACTCACCGCAACTATGTACTCATCTCCATTAGGTACTCAACGCATGTCTGTACTCGCTGCCATTATGTACTCACCACCATTCTGTATTCACCACCATTCTGTACTCACGACCATTCTGTTCTTATCATCATTCTGAACTCCCCTACATTCTGTACTCACCACCATTTTGTACTCACCACCATTCTGTACTCACCACCATTCTGTACTCACCACCATTCTGTACTCACCACCATTTTGTACTCACCACCATTATTTACTAACCACCATTCTGTACTCACCACCATTCTGTACTCTCTACCAGTCTGTACTCACCACCTTTCTGTACTTTCTACCATTCTGTACTCACCTCCATTTTGTACTCAAATCCATTCTGTACTCACCTCCATTATGTACTCAACACCATTATGTACTCACCACCATTGTGTACTCACCACCATTCTGTACTCAACATCATTATGTACTCGAATCCTTCTGTACTCACCACCATTCTGTAGTCAACCCCATTCTGTACTCAACACCATTTTGTTCTCAAATCCATTCTGTACTCACCACCATTCTGTACTCACCTCCATTTTGTACACACTACCATTCTGTAGTCACCACCATTCTGTACTCACCTCCATTCTGTACTCACCGCCATTTTGTACTCGCAACCATTCTGTACTCACCACCATTCTGTACTCACCACCATTATGTACTCACCACCATTATGTTCTCACCACCATTATTTACTAACCACCATTATGTACTCTCTACCATTCTGTACTCACCTCCATTATGTACTCAAATCCATTCTGTACTCACCAACATTATGTACTCACCTCCATTCTGTACTCACCACCATTCTGTACTCAACTCAATTTTGTACTCACCACCATTCTGTACTCACCTCCATTCTGTACTCACCGCCATTTTTTACTCGCCACCATTCTGTACTCACCTCCATTCTGTACAGAAATGAATATTCGGTATACACTAGCGTATTATGTTACCACCGCAAGTATGTACTTAACGCTATTATGTACTGTCCACCATTCAGTACTCACCGCCATTCTGTACTCACTACCAATATGTACTAACCACCATTCTGTACTAACCACCATTCTGTACTCACCACTATTCTGTATTCATCACCATTCTGTACTCACCTCCGTTATGTACTCACCACCATTATGTACTCACCACCATTACGTACTAACCACCTTTCTGTACTCAGCACCATTATATTATATACTCACCACCATTCTGTACTCACCACCATTCTGTACTCACCACCATTCTGTCCGCACATCCATTATGAACTCAAATCCATTCTGTACTCACCAACATTCTGTACTCACCTCCATTCTGAACTCACCACCAGTCTGTACTCACCTCAATTCTGTACTTACCACCATTCTGTACTCACCACCATTCTGTACTCACCACCATTCTGTACTCACCTCCATTCTGTACTCACCACCATTTTGTACTCGCCACCATTCTGTACTCACCTCCATTCTGTACAGAAATGAATATTCGGTTTACACTACCGTATTATGTAACCACCGCTAGTATGTACTTAACGCTATTCTGTATTGTCTACCATTCGGTACTCACCGTTATCTGTACTCACTACCATTATGTACTAACCACCATTCTGTACTCACCACCATTCTGTACTCATCACCATTCTGTACTCACCACCATTATGTACTCACCACCATTATGTACTCACCACCATTATTTACTAACCACCATACTGTACTCACCACCTTTCTGTACTCTCTACCATTATGAACTCAAATCCATTCTGTACTCACCAACATTCTGTACTCACCTCCATTCTGTACTCACCACCAGCCTGTACTCACCTCAATTCTGTACACTCCACCATTCTGTACTCACCACCATTATGTACTCACCACCATTCTGTACTCACCTCCATTATGTACTCACCACCATTTTGTACTAGCCACCATTCTGTACTCACCTCCATTCTGTACAGAAAAGAATATTCGGTTTACAATACCGTATTATGTAACCACCGTTAGTATGTACTTAACGCTATTCTGTACTGTCTACCATTCTGTAATCACCGCCATTCTGTACTCACTACCATTATGCACTAACCACCATTCTGTACTCACCACCATTCTGTACTCATCACCATTCTGTACTCACCTCCGTTATGTACTCACCACCATTATGCACTCACCACCATTATGTACTAACCACCTTTCTGTACTCAGCACCATTATGTACTCACCACCATTCTGTACTCACCACCATTCTGTACTCACCACCATTATGCACTCACCACCATTATGTACTCACCATCATTATTTACTAACCACCATTCTGTACTCACCACCTTTCTGTACTCTCTACCATTATGTACTCAAATCCATTCTGTACTCACCTCACTTCTGTGTACTCACCACCATTCTGTACTCACCACCATTCTGTACTCAACCCCATTCTGTACTCACCGCCATTTTGTACTCGCCATCATTCTGTACTCACCTCAATTCTGTACAGAAATGAATATTCGGTATACACTACCGTATTATGTAACCACCGCTAGTATGTACTTAACGCCATTATGTACTGTCTACCATTCTGTACTCACCACCATTCTGTACTCACCACCATTCTGTATTCACCACCATTCTGTACTCACCACCATTATTTACTCACCACCATTATGTACTCACTACCATTATTTACTAACCACCATTCTGTACTCACCACCTTTCTGTTATCTATACCATTATGTACTCAAATCCATTCTGTACTCACCACCATTCTGTACTCACCACCATTCTGTACTCACCACCATTATGTTCTCACCACCATTATGCACTCACCACCATTATTTACTAACCACCATTCTGTACTCACCACCTTTCTGTACTCTCTACCACTATGTTCTCAAATCCATTCTGTACTCACCACCATTCTGTACTCACCTCCATTCTGTTCTCACCACCATTCTGTACTCACCTCCATTCTGTACTCACCACCATTATGTACTCACCTACATTCTGCACTCACCGCCATTTTGTACTCACCACCATAATGTACTCACCACCATTATTTACGAACCACTATTCTGTATTCACCACCTTTCTGTACTCTCTACTATTATGAACTCAAATCCATTCTGTACTCACCACCATTCTGTACTCACCACATTTCTGTACTCACCTTCATTCTGCACTCATCGCCATTTTGTACTCGCCACCATTCTGTACTCACCTCCATTCTGTACAGAAATGAATATTCGGTATACACTACCGTATTATGTTACCACCGCTAATGTGTACTTAACGCCATTTTGTACTGTCTACCATTCTGTACTCACCGCCATTATGTACTCACTACCATTATGTTTTCACCACCATTCTGTACTCACCACCATTCTGTACTCACCACCATTCTGTACTCACCACCATTATGTTGTCACCACCATTATGCACTCACCACCATTATTTACCAACCACCATTCTGTACTCACCACCTTTCTGTACTCTCTACCATTATGTACTCACCACCATTCTGTACTCACCACCATTCTGTACTCACCACCATTCTGTACTCACCACCATTATGTTCATACCACCATTATGTACTCGCCACCATTATTTACCAACCACCATTCTGTACTCACCACCTTTCTGTACTCTCTACCATTATGTACTCAACACCATTCTGTCCTCACCACCATTCTGAACTCAACACCATTATGTACTCAAATCCATTCTGTACTTACCACCATTATGTACTCACCTCCATTCTGTACTCACCTCCATTCTGTACAGAAATGAATATTCGGTTTACACTACCGTATTATGTTACCACCGCTTGTATGTACTTAACGCCATTCTGTACTGTCTACCATTCTGTACTCACCGCCATTCTGTACCCACCACCATTCTGTATTCACCACCATTCTGTACTCACCACCATTATGTACTCACCACCATTATGTACTCACCACCATTATTTACTAACCACTATTCTGTATTCACCACCTTTCTGTACTCTCTACCATTATGTACTCAAATCCATTCTGTACTCACCACCATTCTGTACTCACCACCATTCTGTACTCACCACCTTTCTGTACTCACCTCCATTCTGCACTCACCGCCATTTTGTACTCGCCACCATTCTGTTCTCACCTCCATTCTGTACAGTAATGAATATTCGGTATACACTACCGTATTATGTAACCACCGCTAGTATGTACTTAACGCCATTTTGTACTGTCTACCATTCTGTACTCACCGCCATTCTGTACTCACTACCATTATGTTTTCACCACCATTCTGTACTCACCACCATTCTGTACTCACCACCATTCTTTACTCACCACCATTCTGTCCTCACCACCATTCTGTACTCACCACCATTATGTTCTCACCACCATTATGCACTCACCACCATTATTTACAAACCACCATTCTGTACTCACCACCTTTCTGTACTCTCTACCATTATGTACTCACCACCATTCTGTACTCACAACCATTCTGTACTCAACACCATTATGTACTCAAATCCATTCTGTACTCACCACCATTCTGTACTCACCTCCATTTTGTACTCACCACCATTCTGTACTCACCTCCATTCTGTACTCACCGCCATTTTGTACTCGCCACCATTCTGTACTCACATCTATTCTGTACAGAAATGAATATTCGGTATACCCTACCGTATTATGTAACCACCGCTAGTATGTACTTTACGCCATTATGTACTGTCTACCATTCTGTACTCACCGCCTTCTGTACTCACTACCATGATGTACTCACCACCATTCTGTACTCACCACCGTTCTGTACTCACCACCTTTCTGTACTCACCACCATTATGTTCTCACCACCATTCTGTACTCGCCACCATTATTTACCAACCACCATTCTGTACTCACCACCTTTCTGTACTCTCTACCACTATGTACTCAAATCCATTCTGTACTCACCACCATTCTGTACTCACCTCCATTCTGTACTCACCACCATTCTGTACTCACCTCCATTTTGTACTCACCGCCATTTTGTACTCGCCACCATTCTGTACTCACATCCATTCTCTACAGAAATGAATATTCGGTATACACTACCGTATTATGTAACCACCGATAGTATGTACTTTACGCTATTCTGTTTCCATTGCTTTTATGTACTCATAACCATAATTTACTCGAAAAGATTATGTAAGCACAGCTATTTTGTACCCACCGATAGCCTGTGCACACATTGTGTACTTACAACCATTCTGAATAACACGCTTATGTGTACTCATCGCTTCTATGTACCCGCCGTTATATACTGCACTCACCGATATCTTAGTGAATACGTAAATTAGGAGTGCAAGGACGGACATGTACACTTGCAGCCGCTGGCCGCCAAACCGCCGTTTCAGGTATTCCGGAAGTGTGTACACCTGAAAGTGGATTCTTGCGTATAAAAAGGTTGATGCAACATTCAGATAAATATAACATGTGCAACATTTTTCATAAGCAAATGATTGTTTACAAATTCAGCTCATGTCACAGTTGTCTCTTTGGACAAATTTGAAACTAATTTAATCGCACGAAATATATGATGTTTAAATTGTATCCGATGCATATATATTGTGTTTTTATTATCTTGTATATTTTCTCGGCGAGTGTGGTGATGGGCGGTATAATGTTTGGTTCGGAACAAAGCGTGCCTAACATTAGATGTCTTTAACAAAGTTTTAATATAACCGTTATAAGAATAGTTCTTACCCCACTGGCAATATAAACAGGAACAAACAACCATGCCAGCAACAGCAGACAGAACAGGCCCTATGGAGAAATCAGATTTTTGTAAGAAATATTTTTTTCGATGTGTATGTGTTAGTAGGCCAATAAACAATCATTTAAAGTTGTGTTAAATCAGATAAAGAAAATTATGTTTACTTGAAATGATAATTCTATTTTACCAAGTGTACATCTCAATATTTACATAGTTTTTTTATCATAGTTGCAACTATGCTTATGTTAGAGCTACATTTCGAAAACCGACATGGAACGGTTGACCATTATGAAGCCTTACCTGATCGAACATCAGACGAAATATCTATTTAATATATTATATGATAATTCTTACAGTTTTTTTTATTTAGAAACGTTTTTCTAACGTTTTCTCCCAAGAATATTGCTGACACCGTTTTAGTGATTTTTTCTAAGACCGTTTTACGTGAAAAAACCTTCTAGGAAACTAAAACAAAGTTCGTTCGTAAAACAATTCTGTTCTTGTTGATAGTGACCTCACACCTACTTTCTATTTCCTTTGTTTACTGTTCTAGAGAGGTCAAATGTTTACATAACTGAATTCATTAGGCCCTGGTTTAAGGATATGTAAAATTTCATTGGTTAATTATAAATAGAACATATTACATATTCTCAACAGGAAGTGGGGCATAAAGCACTTTCATTCTTTGAAAATGTGTAAAAAATGGCGGAGTACGATGAATGTTTTCTGATTATTCTGACATGGATTCTGACCTGCCTTTCTATGGATTTGATGAAGTAGAGTTTTAAAGTAATAGAGATGTGTTAATTGAAATTAAAATGATTTACTTTGAGCCAGAAATTAACGTAACGAGTAGAGCTAACGGTTTAAATGTGGCATCGAATTTAATGGATTCGCGCGAATTCTGGACGAGTGCTGTGTCTGTAAAATATTAAATGGAAAGCTGTAAATGTATCAAGTCGGTAAAGAAAACGGATGGTTGCATAATGGTATGCGTGAAATAATGTAATTCTACGTATTTATTTTCATAGTTATGTCATTTTGTAACCATTCACATTCGTCACGATTTGGAATTCCCGTTTCTAAAAATAAAACATTTTGGTAGCATGAACCAACAAGGAAGGCGACTCGTGATGTCACAAATCGTTAACATTTACTTCAGCAGCAACTTCCCTGTATGTGGCAACTAGGCTTTCAACGCCATCGGCGCTCTCGTTAAAGATAAGATGCTTAAGTAGCCGATACAGCGTTTACATCGGTCTACAGCGATACTCTTCATTTAAACAAATAGTCGGATCTGATTCAGAGCCATTACATTGAGTTCATAGCTGGCGACTGCGATTCCCGACGCCGCCCCAGTGCCGGCGAGCCCGACGAAACTTCCGCTTCCAATGTTACTAGAAAACAGGGACGCTCCGATCTGTAAAAAAAATAATCAACACCATATGATCAAAAATCTATAAATAAACACCTGCTAGTTTATAGAAATCGGATGTTATATGATATAATAATACGTAAATACCATTTTAACTATTATATAATAAAATAATTATAAATAATATGCTTATATAAATAAATATAATAAATAACTGATGATAAGATTAAATTATGAAAATTTAAAATGCAGAAAAAGGGTTGGGTCCCGCTATTTGGCCGGGCTACTGTCAGACGCCTGTTCACGGGCGCGATCCCACTACTGCTCGACACGGGAACTTTTGCCTGCTGTGTTTCCACCCTGTGCCGGTACGTTCCTCCTTAGTCAACCTGGAGTCCTTGGGCTCCCCCGAGGGTCCCATATTGATACCGAGCTTAGTGCGGACGCCCGATCGACACAGACGGACCTGACAGTAGGGCTCCCGGCCTCAAACCGTCCCCAGACCCCGGCCTCCAAGTAGCTGGATTACAGGAGCACGCCACAACTCCCGGCCGAAAGACACATTCGATAAATGCGGTTTTGAATGTACAGTCGTCGTAGTTATTTTGTCTCGCGTCACGTTTTATTCATGTTTAATTAATATAATTAATGTTCAAAAGCGCAACAAATATGCCTTGTTTTAAATTATAACGATAAATATTTAATTCGTTTATCGGAAATTGGGCTACGTGGCAATATACGTCACAGGTTTATGTTCACAATTAAGGTCAGTGGAGAAACGCTTGCATGTGTCAACTCACATAGCCTTAGGTCATTTAGTTAAAATCTAGAGCAAAAGTGTCAATGTCATTAAAAGACGCGTTACTATGGCGAAAATATAATAATAAACCCAGGATTTTTTATCCACAATTTTAACATAAAAATGTGCGCACATTAGTCTCTGTACTTCATAATGAAAAATAAATGTACAGTGCTTTCATTTTAGAATACTTGCTGGTATTGAGTTTCATGATATTCTTATCAAATGAAAGCAAACATAATTTACACGTAATAGAATAAACTCTTGACCACCACAAATACTCATATATCAACATGAAAAAAACGTATTTGTATACGGTTAACAACGGACTTTCACGACCGCAGTTAGGAATTGTATAATCGAATAAATAGTTATAGTCTTCAAATACGTGTATTTAATTTGTTAAAATATTAGTTCAGAATACTATAAACAATGTCTACATGTTGTGTTCATCGATATGCAATTTAAAACAAATTGTTCCATTAACTATATCTTTATTTTAAAGCTCACTCCTGGAATGCGCACTATCTACGTGTATTAAGTTATGCATTTTCAAATGCAATCAAATTTAGTTATTAATTCGTACACTCATTCAATTGTAATCAGTAATTCACTAAATAGTTACATCACCTAACATCACCTAATGCGAATCATGTAATCCATAATGCAATTGTATCAAGTAATCATCAGTAATATACTTTTCTATCTTTCATTAAATTTATGTTGATTGACCATTCACTATATGTATGCAGCTTTCTACTAGTAGATATCAACCTTTCGGGTATTTGTTTGAGAGTTTACATTCCATCGATTTAAGTATGCCACCATGGTCTTTTCCTTACCACTACATTTCTACCATTGCCGACGCTTCCGTTGAAGTTCCGGAGACCGACATACACTTACCGCGAACCACAGCATGTCCCTTCCGGCCAGGAAGTACCCCGCCACGCTTGAACGCTGAGTCCGCCATGTTGCCTAGTAAATAAACGGACTGATAAAGTATGGTATCCAAGTCAAAAATCATGTTCAACCCGCATCCGCACTTACAGAACAATGCACCAAAACAAGAAAACAATCAATTTATACTCATTACATGATGTTTAATATGCAAACGACCTTATTTAGTAATTGAGATGATATGCATAACAGTCTTAGTGTCCCCCAATCAAAATAGCGACAGCGTGTATAAATTTGAGAAATCGAGTGTAATGTGGTTCGCAGCCTTTACAGTAAACAAGAAGTAGCCTGTCTTGAACTATTTAAGACTTTTAATTGTGATTATCAAAGAATTGTTTATTGACTGAGCTGGACTTTGTTCAGTTTATTCTTATTCTCCGAACAAAAACGTGAGACATGGCTCTAAGTTAGTCCGGTGTATAAGTACATGTACTAAAATGATATACGAACATACATGGAGAAGACGTCATATGACCTTTTCACAACCTGTTTTGTTTCCACAGTTGTATAAAAAAACGAGTGTGGTTCTTCACTCTGAACACTGCCTTCACAAATAAATAGTCGTAAATCTACGATGTAAAAACCACTGCAGGCCGCGCGCTCGTATAAACCTGTCACCAACTGATTTAAGAATCAAAATAAATACAAATAAAGCGCTTGGTCATCAATCAAATCTTATCTTTTGGTAAATAAAACTACTGACATGGATTTCACAATGAATTATTTGCATATCAAACTAGACTAGCATGTATTACGATATTTTTTTCGTTTCCTGAACTTCTTTAACTGCACAAAATTTATGTCCCACTTTAAAAAGGACGTTTATTGAACTAAAGCTCGTTGAAACATATATATCTTTATATTCATAAAAAAAAACGAATATGATCCAATGTAGCAAAAAAAAAGCGAACGCAACTTGGCATACCAAACAAACCGTTAAGAGTCGGCACCAAAAATAGAGTCGGTCTTGTCAGTGGAAGAAAACACCTTTTTGTCAAGCCTAATAAATGATTTTTTTTTTTATTGCAATCAGTCACCACAAATATTGTTAACTCAAGTACACATAACGGTTCGTTAAAAGAAACCTGTTAACTGAATAGCAACTTGGAAATTGTCAAGCTTGTATTCATATATCCCCTCCCAAAAAAAAATAATAAAAAAAATTAGAAAATGAGAAGGAGCGAAAAAGGAAAATTCTATAATTTCTTTTTTTTTACCGTTAGTATTTATTTATTTATTATACGTAGTAGTGGTAGAATTATTAAGTAACTGATAATATTCTAAAGAAGTTGCAATGCGAGCTGATCATTACATTTTGAGAGGTCCGTTTGCTGACCACACGTGGCTCGCTTACATGAAGGCTGGACGAAATAAAATAACGCTTCTAAATAAAATTAATAAATAAATAGTGGAGTAGTTAAGGCATTTGCATTTTGATCAATAGGCTATAATACATAACTTAATAAGTCCCGAAGAAATGAACGTGTTCCTGCTTACCCAGAGGCCGACGAGCAGACAGAAGACCAGGTAGACGACGATGACGACGATGTCCGCGCCGCCTACGCCGGTGTTACTGAACGCGCTCGTGATATTCGGAGCCGCCATGGGTACTGGTGGTGGAGGACGCAACCAATACTTACATGTAAACTTTGCTTTTAAGTATATCAAATATTTAATTGCACCTTGCACAAAACTTACAATAACTGCCACTTTTCTCTACCATAGTACAAGTCTCCAGTGCTTTATTCAGTACATTAATCCTCAGCTCCTCCGAATGTTGACTTTTGAAATGTAAACCAATGCAGTAGTATTTGCCCCAGTGTGCCACTCTCCGTGTAAAACAAATAACAACGGTGATACCCGTGTCACAAGCACTCATTGCATGTGATTAGAAATCGTAAGAAACTTATCTTAAGTTAACCCTTTACTTATCAGAATTTCATCAATGAGTTTGAATTAAATGTTTGTGGGTTATTTATTGCAGCAATGGTTAGTTCTACGGAATTTTACTTGGTTGATTTAAACATAAACATTGACAATAGTCCTTGTAGGTATATGTTTCATAAAGTTTAAAGGACCATGCTCACGAAAATCACTGTCAGTGTGTATTTAAAAAAAAAGAAGCTATAAAGGGCTATTAACATTTTAACAAGACTATAACACGCACAGAAATTTATTATAAATAATGAATTCAGTAGCGTTTCTAACCACGGCGTAATCACAATATTTTAGTTATAGTACGAGAACGGCTATATTTAGCTTTAGGTGAATGCAATGTTTAATAAGTTTTTATTGTATATGTCAACATTCTGCAAACTATGTTCAAACGCAATATGTGTTTCGCATACACTTGAGTACATACATGTATAATTTTTAGGTAGTAATGTGGACAGAAAGAGTACCGAAACTTGATATACATGTATATGTATACTATTTAAGGATATTTCTACACTATTGAACACCTATGTTCACTCAAAGCCTTGAGCCTTCATAGCATCTGACTCTTATACCTTTCAAGTCAGTCACGAGTATAATGCCGCCGCCTCTCTGTAAATCTATGAGAACGTTTATAATTCGGTAAATGTTCGAATGCAGGAGCATGCGCGCGACAAATCGATAGCAATTTAAAGGCTGAACGCCACAGATGTGCGAAACTTCAATGTTTCAATAATCTATGCTGGTTTAGCCACATCCGATGATCTACTAAAAAGAAATTAACACAACCATTTAATTTTACATAACAAAAACCAAACCTCTGGGCCTTGCGGTTTCAGAGGAGAGATTTCTTAAGTGGTCAGTAAGTAAAACAAGAAACAAACTAGCACTTTCTGCTCAGATGAGCTTATAATGCAAACATCAGTTGGGACTTACGAAAATTTCTCTTTTTATGTTATCAATAAACATCCTAATCCAGAATTAAATATTAGAAACGATGCATTTTGGCAGCTAAAGCTTATTATCGCAGCTAACATTGCCGATAACATTAAGTACATGGTTTGGAAAACAAACTTTAACGGGTGAGATGAAATAACCAATCATTAATGCAAATATCAGGTGATTGGTTCGTGATCTTCAATTAAATTACTGGCAACATGCATGTGCATGCGTCTCGGGCCCAATAATACCTGATATTGGTATATATATGTATAGGCATTCTTTATGATAAGTGCGCACAGGCTCATCAGGGACGACACTTTCCGCCTTAACTGGATTTTCGTCAAGAAGAGTCTTCCTATAAACGAAAAATACAACAAAAGCGGAAAGTGTCGTCCCTGATAAGCATGTGTGGAATACACAGGCTAATCTGGGACGACACTTTACACACATGCATGAAACCCCTTTTTCACAGAGCGCGGCCCATACGTTTAAGGCATTGCCAGGTAAGAGGCTAATATTAAAAAACGTTATCTCTTTTATACATTGTGTAGGTCACATTCATGAATGTCTAGAGACGCGAATATTTCTTACATATACAAAGAATTGTGTTTAAGTCCAAGGTTCCGTTTTCGATTTTCACATATAATAAATGCATGTATCACAATTAAAAGGAAGTATGGTTAAATCATATTAAGTTGGTATAAAATATTTGTAAGTGTATATATAATATAGACATGTTGCTGCCAATTAAGATGTCCAAGCTTAATAGCTTGGAAAGAACGTATTGAATTTTGAAGTGTTTATGGCAACATTATTACACAGACGAAATCCAATTTAAAATCACCGTATAAAAACCAAAACCAGAACAAGTGACTGAGTTAATGCACGTCAGCAATTCACTTTTATTTGATGATATGAGCCTAGCTCTGTGAAAAGGGGTGTACTGCATATGCGTAAAGTGTCTTCCCAGATTAGCCTGTGCAGTTCGCACAGGCTACTCAGGGTCGACACTTTCAGCCTTTATGATATTTTTTTTTTAAAGAAAGTTTCTTCTTAGCAAAAATCCAGTTAAGGCGGAAAGTTTCCTCCCGAATTATCATTTGCGGACTGCACAGGCTACTCTGGGACGACACTTTACGCACATACATTAAACCCCCTTTTCACAGAGCGAGGCTCATATTGTTTTGTTAGCAGTTTTAAACACCAAACATCGAACGCAATATGGTCTTCAGCAACAAAGTTTGGTTGACACTAAAATGAATTGCGTGCAACAGTGGTAAGACCTTGCCTCGATACAGGCACTAACGCCGTCACGTGCTTGGTATAGTTCCAAGAAATATTATTGTCATTTTTTAATTTGGGCTTTTATTAAAATGTTCATATAAATCAATCAAATCAGTGTTGTAATGAGTATTTGCCTCATGAAAACAAAGACCAACTGTCAATATTGCATCTGCACAAACAGATATGAATTTCAATAAAAACATTAATAAATCTGAACGGAAATTGACTGGGGCAAATTGATATAACAAAAATGAACATAGTAATTTATGGATGTCGTCAACCACCCCACATCCGTTCCACCATCATTTGTATTCAGCAACTAATACGGTGATCACATGCGAGTTTGCGAGATTACGATGCGAAAGCACGATCTTGTAATCCATGCGTCGACGATACGTTAGAACGAGTGCCTCTAGTGGTACATCGTAAACAACATAAAATAATTAAGCCGCGCTATGGAAAAACGAGGCTTAATGCTTATGCATATAATGTATCGTCCCAGATTATCCTGTGCAGTTCGCATAGGCAAATCAGGGACGACACTTTCCGCCGTTCACTGGATTTTCGCTAAGAAGAGACTTCCTTTAAACAAAAAAATCAATAAAAATGGAAAGTTTCGTCCCTGATTAGCCTGTGCGGACTGCAAAGGCTTATAAATATAGGATGAAACTTTACGCACATGCATAAAGCCCCGTTTTCCCAGAGCGCGGCTAAAATAATTTTAATAATTCTTCCGCACCGGAAGATCAACAACCTTTGCAGTCTAATACTACCTCCCTTGACGAATGAAATATTATCTCCATAATTATGTAAATAAGCAAATAGTTATATTTAAATACGTTTTAGGTTCAAGCATATGTTCAACCTGTATAACACGTGTAGAATTCGCATCCTCCATTTTAAGGTTAAGCTTAATTAGGTGATGCATTAATATTGCTTAACCAAAGTAAAAAAAGAAAAATGAAAACTTTGCGATAAACTTGTAAACAATGCATAAACTACTGTATGTTATTAACTTTTATGAGTTTAAATTAATATTTTGAGACCAAATGTATACGTGAACTTTACCAGTAAATAAATATCTCTGTCACTTTCACTAATAACTAGAAAACCGTATTAAACACATACAAAGGGCCTTAACTACGTATGCTATATTTTAAACATGCATCTACTCGTTTTTCAACTAATTGGATGTTTGCCAGGCGTAGAACGTTATGTTATGGACCCATTCCCCCATGATTTCTATCTTTCTAAACACATTAAACGTTTGCCACATTTATCAAAAGATTAACATCCGGTTTACCTTCACCACGATTCGATACACACAAGATGCAAATTTGGACAGTCGAGACATCATATATTATTAAACTAAGCCCACAGTGTATTGTCAAACACGCTTACCTGTCAGTAAGAAAGAAGTGTTAAGGAAGAAGGTAATCATTGCTTGTCCGTTTAAAAGCAGGGTTGATTTAAGACTTGAGCGTATTTATTCATGAAACATGTTGTGACTCCGTGAAAGGTATCGTTTGAGACCGGAAGCGGAGTACCGGAAGTAGCCATGGACAAGGATACGCTGTTGGAGTACTCGCCCTGGATCGTGGGTGGAGCGGTGATCATTATAACATTCGTCGTGGAATGGTTCTCTCGTGTAGCTGTAAGTACCAGCTTGATGTTGACAACTCACACATTAAACCGCCTGGTTCGAGTCTATAAGCTTTACAAATAACAAGNCAAATCTGTTTTAGAAAAACAAATGCTGCAACAGAATGTATAAACAAAAACGTACAGTGCCATCAATATAGTTCAGTACGATGCACAAATTATATGTTAAGTACATGCAATCATAAGAAATCGCAAATTTCGTACATTTCATGCAAACATATTGGTCTAAATTAATTCGTACACATTTCTCGCAATTCTTCGCCCTACGTTTAGAGAAGGAAACCTCCCTAAAGTGATCGCGGCCGGAAGCGTGCACGCGTTCCTCGAGCAGCTGCACGCGGAGTTCGGGCCTGTGGCCTCGTTCTGGTGGGGCCTCAGGTACACCGTCAGCATCTGTGAGCAGGGGGTCTTCGAGCAGTACCAGGGTGTCGAAGATAAGCCGGGTAAGCCGCCCTAGTTATTACATCTTATATTGTAATTGGTGTCCTCTCGTGTCGCTGTTTTGTGTGTGTTTTTTGTTTTGTTTGTTGTGTTGTGTTGAAATTGCTTTCTCTTTTCTTTTTCTTTTTTAATTAAACCATAGTGTTTGTTATTTTAGAGGGCCCCTAACGATAAATGGCCAGTCTGGTTTGATTTACAAGCGCATAAACATCTTGACTAAAAATACGTTTCCCAAGACGGTACGTTTTACACAAAGGTTTTCAACACCATTCGTTATAACTAGGTGCTGGGTCGGCACATTTCTTTTATTTTAATGCTTCTTTTTTCAGCGGACCTATTACAGCCGCTCGAGCACTTTTTCGGCTCTGACAGCGTGTTCTTTAATCCGGAAAGTGTCGCCATCGCCAGGCGGAAAATCTACGATAGAAGTTTTTATGACCAGAGCAGTCTCGAGAGACACTTCAGATGTTTTCAAGAGGTACAGATGACAAATTTTATTTATATGTTAAATTAGTTACAACTTTGGCTTTGTTATTCGCATTCTTTATCCAACCTTTAAAACCACATCTTCGTTCAACAAAGAGACGTGTACAATTATGCTTTGAACATATTATATTTCTACTCAAAAATGGATTGAGCTGACGAATGACTGTGGCTTAACAATTCAGTGGTAAATAAGAGCATTATAATTGTGTCTGGTGAATAAATAAGTCGATCTTAATCAAATCAATTGGACAGACTCAAGTTGAAGGCGGAGCGATCTACAGTTCTCTACTGGTTATTTGTTTTTACTGTTTTGAAAAAAAAAGAGTAAAACTTATACAATGAAGCGTTTAATCGAAACAAATTAGTATACCGGTGCTAATCATATTTCATAATGCATGTGTTGATACTACAGGCAGCAGATGAGATGCTGAAGAAGTCCAAACACGTGACAGGGGATGATCACTTGGCAACCAGTGACGTCATGCATTCATACGCGATGAAAGCAGTTCTGCACTCCTTGTGCGGTGACACGACCTTGAAAGACTCTGACATCCGGTTCTTGCAGCAGACGTCCGCATCGGTAGGCAAAGCTGACGATTTACGTTCACACAAAACATAGACACGGTTCAAAACAGTAAATTGGACTAGCCTTCTTAAGAATATCGATATATTTTGCAGGTTCATATTAAATCATTAATTAAATAAAAACCACCATGTACTTGATTTGTTTGGGAAAAAAAGATAAATGCGCGGAATACTGTACAGAGCATTGCAAATATGAAAAAGTGTGTACCTTTTTAAGATATTCATTTCGTTTTTGTCATGAACAGCTCACACATTTAACACAGTTGCAACTGAGTGATGTCACGTTTATAATTAATTAATTAAGAATCTTATGTACACTTTACTGCATATGCATTAGCCCAGGCAGTTTGTCCATAACGAGGCTCATATGGTTTCTCATCAGATGTGCAGTTTGATAGAAGAGCTGTTATTGAAGCCAACGTCGGAAGATCGCACCGCCTGGATCCGCACAGGTACGCGTAGCAACGGAAGTGCATGTGTGTTTCACAATGTCGATGGCACCTAAGTGAAGTGTCCATAAGTGAATGTTCAATGTCATGTGTCGATCAGATGATGACTGTCGTCCCACTTGAGCATTTATTTATTTTAACTAAAATGGTTGTTTTATGTAGTGTTTCATTAGTCGTACCTTTGTGAATCTTATGATAAATTTGGATGATAGATTACTCGAGTAAGTACAGATTAAATAATTATTCATTGAAATTGCATACCAAGAGATTTACTTTCTGTTAGCTGACGTTGGACTCAAGTTCGAGATTTTGCGCTGTTAACGAGTAGTTAAACAACTATAATTTGCTTGTATTTATATAGCAAGTATCATCTTTTAATACTTATTTTCACATTTTTACTTGTTAAGAACAAGAGAAGATTCGCGCTCTTCTGGATGACGTTATGAAGGACCGAAAGGACCATTCACTGGAAGCAGACGACAAGCTTTTTATTGATCACGTGATTAACGGCGAGGCTCCTCTGAGCGATCTCATCACATATCTCGTCCTCGGCTGTTACAAGACTACTAACTGTGAGTCGCAGAGAAACGATATTACAATTGTGACAATTTTTTTAATAACTTTAAAATGTTGGTGTGAGTAAAATGTGTTAATTTAAGGGGATTGAGCAAGTTCACTTTTACATTGAATGCTTATTTCATGTCTAAAACCATATTCTCTTAAAAAAGCGGAAGTGATATAATTGTCTATTTTGACCCATGGTCAACTCTAACGAGTAACGATGGCTATAAATCTTACACTCATGTGCGATTGGAAATCGCCTTACTTAAAATAAACGAATCATTTTTTAAAGCATTGATGCATATGTATAAATACATTAGACGAACCCACGTATAATCAATTAATTTTCAAATGCATTGTATATACTAGAATAAATAGTATAGTGATTTCATCGTCTTTAGTGCTGTCCTGGGCCGTGTATTACCTGTGCAGACACCCGGATGTACAGAGCAGGCTTCACGAGGAAATACAGACAGTTCTCGGAGACAAAAACCTGACACTGGCATCGATACCGAGGCTCTCGTAAGACACAGTTACCTCCCATTCAATACAGTTTCCGTTCATTGAATATACAATTACCGCGCATTCAATTCACAGTTACCGCCAATTTAATACACAATTATAACCAATTCAATAAACGATTACCACCCATACAATACACAGTAACCGCCCTTTTTATACATAGTTATCGCCCATTCAATACACATTTACCGCCCATTCAAGTTATTGTTACCGCCCATTCTATGCACAGTTACGTCCCATTCTAGACATAATTTCCAGCCATTGAAAACACGTTTACCTCCCATTTAATACAATGTTGTCGCCCATTCTAGACACAGTTATCTTCCATTCAAGACTCAGTTACCACCCATTTAGTACAAAATTAATGTACATGAACGAAAGAGTTAGCTTCCATTCAAGACAGTTACCGCACATTCAAGATGCAGTTACGTCACATTCAAAACACAGTTACCACCCATTCAAGACATAGTCTCCGCCCATTAAAAACAAAGTCACCTTTCAAGAATCACTATAAAACAAAATAGCTGCCCATTCATGACATACGTACTGCCCAGTGAAAATGCAAATACCTCTCATTCAAAACACAATTGCCGTCCTTTCAAGACCCACTTATCGCCTTTTTAAGATGCTGTTACTGTCAAATTGGATACACAGTTAACTCCCATTCACTTTACTGGTACCGACCATTGAATTCATAATTACCACCCATTCAATGCACAATTCCGCCCTTTCAATACATAGTTACCNCCCATTCAATACACAGTAACCGCCCATTCTATACACAACCGCCCGTTTAATACATAGTTTCCGTCCATTTAATACATACAAATGTAGTTACCTCCCATTCAAGACATAGTTATCGACCACTGAACACAGTTACCGCCCATTCTATACACAATTACTATCCATTTAAAACACATTGACCATCCATTAAAAAAACACAGTTATCGCCCTTTGAACACACAGTAACCGCCCATATAATTCACAGTGTCTGCTCATTAAAGACACAGTTGCCGCCCATTTAAGACTCAGTTACCTAAATGCAAGACTAAATTACCGTCCATTCAAGACATAGTTACCGCTCATTCAAGACACAGTTACCATCCATTCAAGACACTGTTTCCTACTATTAAAGACATAGTCACCTTCATTTCAGGACAAGACAAAATAACTGCTCATTCAAGACACACTTACCGCACATCCAAAACATACTTACCGCACATTTAACACACAGTTACCTCCCATTTAAAACACAGTAATCGCCCATATAAGACGCAGTTACTATCCGATTGAATACACAGTTACCTCTCATTTAAGACGATGTGACCACCCATTGAATACACAGTTACCTCCCATTTAACACGATTTAACCGTCCATTCAAGACACAGTTACCGCCCATTTAAGACACAGCAGTCAACGCCCATCCTATTACCTACCATGCTGTGTACCGGTAGGGATTGAATTAGGGGTCAGTTTTCTCAAGGGCAAGGTCACTGTTACTAAAAAATATATTGTTAAAAGTTTCCGCTCAATAGCTTGTGTTTGGATGGATGTATTGCTCTGATATTTTGTATGAAGTTAGCTGACATGGATACCAAGCTTAGGATTGAACAATTATTTAAATTAATTTTTTACGTAAAACGTTGTAAACGTGGTTTCGAGACAGCGCCATCTTTCTTGAGTTTTTGTGCTGGCTATTTATGTGACCTAGATATATATATATGTGTGTGTCGCGTTCTGAGAAAACTGGGAATAATGCATGTGCGTAAAGTGTCGCCCCAGATTAGCCTGTGCAGTCCGAACAGGCTAATCAGGGACGACACTTTCCGCCTAAATTGGATTTTTGCTAAGAAGAGACTTCAGTTTAACGAAAAATGTCATAAAAGTGGAAAGTGTCGTCCCTGATTAGCCTGTGCGGACTGCACAGGTTAATCTTGGACACGACTCATATAATCTCTCCTATCATTAACAATAGATACATGCAGCAGGTCCTGAACGAAACCATGCGCTGCTCCGCCCTAGTGCCGTGGACTGCGCGGGTCAAGGCTCGCCCATGCTTACTCGGCGCATACAGGGTCCCCAAACAGGTAGAATGTTATCAGTTAATGTATAAATAGTATAGCAATCTATCATAAACTCAAAGATCTATCAATAAACAGTATGTGTATTGCTAGATCTTTGATTAACCGGATACTTATGAACTTTATTAGCATACGTTACACTATTGAATTTTGTTCTATATCCATACTCAGATTCGTTCTTGCACGTGTTTTACCTGTTTAATGACTAAATAAAAATGGTATTCTTTATCTAACACAAATTATGTGCCAGGGTTAATAGAACACCGCTCGTTCTTTCAGACTCCCGTGATTCTTGCGCTGGGAATTGCGGGCAGAAAACCAGACGTCTTTGCTGAACCAGAGAAGTAAGTTGCCTGTGACTCAGAAGGGAATCCATTGCTTGTATATGAATCTCGCTCTGGCAGATCGGGGCTTAATGCATATTTGTAAAGTGTCGTCCAGATAAGCCAGGCTTATCAGGGACGACACTTTCCGCTTTTATAGTATTTTCCGTTTAAAGGAATTCTCTTTTTATCAAAAATCAAGTTTATGCGGAAAGTGTCGTTACTGCGAAGCATTAAGCACCGTTTTCCAAAATGTACGAAGCAAAATGTCCAGGTATTTCAATTAAAGCCTACATCGAGTATCAGGTAAATAAAAATTATGCTTACTGGTACCTTATATTGTGAACATATACACACAAGTTTACACCAAGAATATGGTGAACGTCAACAGCTTTCCAAAATAGCAAACTAGATTTATATCAGTAACATGTCATATAAACGAAGTTACGTTGCGCATTAATTTTGCCCATACAATAATTCTTCCTATTTTACATCAAGTGCACGTGGAAAAATGCAAGAAAACTGGTTTCTAATCATACCTGAGTTTAACTCAATTAAATTTGTTTTAAAAAATAGATCAGACGAAAAGAAGTAAGTTTTCCGTTATTGGCGACCTGACTGTATTGAATGTTATGAGTGTGCGCATTTAGCACGATGCGTCCTGATCGTAAACATATTGAACTATACGTGTTTTGTTTTTTCAGGTTTGACCCAGATCGATTCAGTAATGAAAANGACAATTTACGCACATGCATTATGCCCAGTTTTCTCAGAACACGACACCTATAAGACAGTACATACCGAGCTATAATTTATAAAATTCAGGAATAGACGTTGTCGGTTATCGTTGTTTTTTCAGACATTGAACAACGGATTGGAGTTATGGTGCGCAGGACTTCGATCACAGTTTAGGGCTCTAAAATGAGAGCAATATTTATTAGATCAATTAATTGAATACTTATAATGATGCGATCATGTTCGAGATTTTGCGCTGTTAACGAGAAGTTAAACAACTATAATTTACTTGTATTTATATAAAAAGTATCATATTTCAATACTTATTTTCACATTTTTACTTGTTAAGAACAAGAGAAAATTCGCGCTCTTCTGGATGACGTTATGAAGGACCGAAAGGACCATTCACTGGAAGCAGACGACAAGCTTTTTATTGATCACGTGATTAACGGCGAGGCCCCTCTGAGCGATCTCATCACATATCTCGTCCTCGGCTGTTACAAGACTACTAACTGTGAGTCTGAGAGCAACATAATTGCAATGGTTACATAGTTTGTAATAAATTTAAAATGGTTGTGAGTGTAAAACTTGTTGTTTATTTAAGTAGATTGAGATAAGTACATGTACACTTTTAGATTGAATGCTTATTTCGTTTCCAAAACCATTTTCTCTGAAAGAAAAGGAAGTGATAGAATTGACCCATGGTCAACTCTAACAAAGGCACTAAATCTTAAACTCATATGCGATTGAAAATCGCGTAACCTAAAAATAAACTTATCAATGTTTAAATCCTTGATGCATATGTAAAAATATGTAAACCCACGTATAAACAATTATCTTTGAAATACATTGCATATAATAGAATAAATATTATAGTTATTGCATTGTCTTAAGTGCTGTCCTGGGCTGTGTATTACCTGTGCAGACACCCGGATGTACAGAGCAGGCTTCACGAGGAAATACAGACAGTTCTCGCAGACGAAAACTTGACGCTGGCATCGATACCGAGGCTCGCGTACGACATTCAATAAAGTTACCGTCCACTAAAGACACAGTTATCGCCAATTTTAGACACAGTTACCAACGATTAGATCGAATAGACAGTTACGACAAATTTAATTCACATTTACCGCCCATTGAATAAACAGTTACCTCCCATTCGAAATACAATGACCACAAATTCAAGACACAATAACCGCCCATTTAAGACACAGTTCCACTTATGTAGTACACGGTTACCATCCATTCAATACACGGTTACCGCCCATGCAATTCAGGATTACCACCAATTGAATACACAGTTATCGCCCGTTGAATATACAGTTAACGCCCATTGAATATACAGTTACCGCATGTTCAATACACAGTTACCGCCCATTCAATACACAATTACCACCCATTCAATACACAATTACCGCCCATTCAAGACACGATTACCACCCATTGAATACACAGTTACCGCCCATTTAATACAGAGTTACCGACCATTCAATACACATTATCAGTCAATTCAAGTGACAGTGACCGCCGATCATATACACAGGTACCGACTATTCTGTACACAATTTCAACCCATTGAATACACATTAACCGCCCATTTAATACAATGTTTGCCCCCATTAAAGACAAAGTTACCACCCATTCACGACACAGTTATCTTTCGTTAAAGACTCTGTTATCTCAAATTCAATACATATTTAATGTCTATTAAAGAAAGAATAAGCTTCCATTCAAGACAGTTACCGCAATTTCAAGATGCAGAAACTTCAAATTCAAGACACAGTTCCCACCTATTTAAGACATAGTCCCCGCCCATTAAAAACAAAGTCACCTTTCATTCAAGAATCACTAACCGCCAATTCAAGACACAATCACCGCCCATTTAAGACGTAGTTAGTGCCGAATCAAGACACCCTAACCGCCCAGTGAAGACGCAGTTACCTCCCATTCAAAACACAGTTACCGTCCATTCAAGACACACTAATCGCCCATTCAAAACGCTGTTACTGTCCAATTGAATACGCAGTTACCACCCATTCACTACACAGTTGCCACGCATTGAATACATAATTATCGACCATTCAATACACAATTACCGCCCATTCAATACATAGTAACCGCCAATTGAATACAAAGTTACCGTCCATTACAGGTCCGTATCCAGGCCATGGGCCCAAGGGCCCNAAACATGTTTTAAAACAATGTCATTTGACAAATTCCGTCGGTTATCGCATTCAACAATAAAGACATTTAAGAAAAGGTCGTTCTGATTTACACTAAAATGTAGACAATAAAAAGATGTGGACTGTTTCATACTAAAAGTGTAAAAATAAGTACTGCTGCATTTTAATGCGGTCAATTTGAATCAATATGGAAACTCGTAGGCTATCACGATTTCAATGTTTGACATAAACCATTGCATCAGTTTTACGAAAAACAGTCAGCTCATGATCAACTTTTTTTGCCGTTCATCATTAAATTATTTAATTATGAATATCACTTGAAACAAGATGTCGTCTGTCAATGTCCAGATATTGGCCCACGGCGCCCGATCCGGGCGATAAGGCACGTGGACTTTAACTGTGCGCACACACTGATGACGTCTTATGTTGATTACATACGTGGACACCATTAGGTGAATTTTTGTTTTACTAATAAATAAAATCTAATTGCAATGTAAGACAAGTTATGCATGTGGTTTATTACAATAATAAAATAATATCGATCAAAATATTTAGGGAAAGGGCTTCGATTAAAATTCAAAACATCAATTATCGACGTTGTCTTTCGGCCGGGAGTTGTGGCGTGCTCCTGTAATCCAGCTACTTGGAGGCCGGGGTCTGGGGACGGTTTGAGGCCGGGAGCCCTACTTTCAGGTCCGTCTGTGTCGATCGGGCGTCCGCACTAAGCTCGGCATCAATATGGGACCCTCGGGGGAACTTGAGGACTCCAGGTTGTCTAAGGAGGAACGTACCGGCCCAGGGTGGAAACACAGCAGGCAAAAGTTCCCGTGTCGAGCAGTAGTGGGATCGCGCCCGTGAACAGGCGCCTGGTGGTAGCCCGGCCAAATAGCGGGACCCAACCCTTTTTGAATATTCCAAGCATCATATTTATCGTGCTTTAAAAAAATACATTTGACGAAATGAGTATGTTTTTTTTTTCTTTAAAAACCGCGTGAACTTTACTTAAAACTTCGTGTGTGGATAGATATCATTAAGGAGATGTGCAGTGTACAAGAACTGTTACATTCACAAGAGCATTGCAAAGTGATGACACTGATGACATTACTAAAATTTCAAATGTAGATATGTTTCGTTTAGGAACAGGACAGTTCTTTCAACCGTTACCATGCATTTCATTATTCTTGGGCTGTTTCCCTTTGTTCATTTTTATTTTATGTGCGACGTAACCTTCAACTGTTTTAATTTGTTAATTTCCCGCCATGATGCGGGAGGGGACGGGGTATGGGAATGTGCGAAGTTCGTCCTTCTGTCCGTAACGGTGTGTGTAAGCTCCATATCTTCTATACCCTTTTCATTCAACTCGCATTGCTTATGTTTTTTTTTGTATGATATTCATCAAACTTGTTCCTCAGGTTTTCATGGATCATTCAATCCAGCTCCAGATCACACTTTAAGGTGAAATGTTTTGGCTCCATATCATCTTTACCGTTTGAATAAATATTTTTGAAACTTTGATCAAATGTTTTGCTTATTGAAATCAAAATTGATTGCAGAAGACAGAAGCCAGTAACGCTCGATTGGTCATTGTAGGCTCATGTACTATTTTAAAGTACCCCGGGTACGGAAAATATACTAAACAGTACCCCGGGGAATGACCGGGTGCCTTTAAGCGTATTTCCGTACCCGGGGTACATTGTTGTATGCTTAAGATTACCCCGGGTACTTTTAAGTAGTACATGAGCAGATAACGACCAATGGAGCGCCAGTTATGTCAACTCAAGGTGAAGATTATACCTAAAAGTTGAATGTTGGAGCTTGTATTTTGATGGTCGTTCTATATCTCATGCGAATTTTAAAGGATTTTCATGAAACTTTTAGTTTTATCTCAAGGCAATGTCCAGAACACACGAGGAAGTCGCGCCACCTTAACGTCAAGATCACACTATGGATCACGGCGTGGGTATAAATGTTCTTGTTTATGACGTTTATCCGTAACTTCGAAAGCGTTAGTTATTAACTTCAAACGTCACATATGTATAAATCTCATTAAGGAAGAATGCAGTGCACAAAACCGTTACTCTACACTTAATAATTTTGTTTGCCATTTTTATTTGCGAAGACGTAAACTTTTGAGTCCGCTCTCTTACTGTATTTACATTTATAATTTTACAAATTAAAATTTTAATAATTTAGGGTGTAGAATATATAGAGATATTGTAAGCAACCTCATGTACTTTTTTGATTTTGGGTTGGAAGGCGTTCGTTTAACAAAACGAGATGATTCTTTCAACAAACGCCGATGCCAATGGTGGAAGCCTCGTCAGTAGTGAACAATTTGTCGATTCGAACAGCTTTTAGTGCAAAATTACGTTAATATCAATATTAAAATATGGTCAGGTCATGCGAGTGTACCAAGTGGTGAATTTTTTTATGTGAAGCTAACGGTCAATTTGGGTTAACTAGAATTTGATCTTTTGAATAAGTTTGTCAAATGACGTCAGAATCAAACCTTTGTAAGAAGCATTATCGATTTTAGACAAAACGCTTCAATGTCGATTAATCACGACTTTGGACGGAATAAATAGGCCAAAAGTAGGTCAATGTCAAGGTCAAACAGAGGTCAGGTGATGCGGTGCGCTAAGTTATTCAAAGAAAACATCCATGCAAGTATCAAAGATTTGTAGGAAGAATTCTTGATAAATGAAAAGTTTCATTTAAGGTGAACCTCATATGTACGGACGGACTAATATGTCTCACTATATGCAAGTTGGGGAGGGGTGGGAATTAAAAACGTTTCACAGCCCAAATCACTTCTGTCTGGATACTTGAATATCAATATATGGTGGATAAAGCAGAAATGACTTATTTCCTATATTTGACATTTATTTTGAATTGAGACCTTAACTTTAAACCAAGGCATCTTGGGCTTCCGAGTAAAGCATTGCACCGTGCTCATATTCACTTGGGTAGCAAGCGCAAAAATGTCCAACAAGTATCTCTAATGGTATGTCCATACAATATAATAAGGAGATAAGCAAAGGAAGACAGTAATGATTCCATAGTTTATTTAAAATATAATACATGTACATAATTCAGTAACAAATCCTTAACAATCCACAGTATATCTTCAGAAATAACGCAAAATGGTGAACCAAAAATCACTCATCAAATTTGACTTTCTTTCCCTCGAAGGCTGCTATGGTGTTCTGTTGCTGCTTGCGCTTCTTACTGGCCTCCCAGGAAGGGTGAAGTTTCTCTGAAGGCTGGCTACCTGTAAGCATATAAGTATAGAGTTGACAACATTTTAGGTGAGTCATGTTCTTGGAAAACTGGGCTTAATGCATGTGCGTAAAATGTCATCCAAGATAAGCCTGTGCAATCCCCACAGGCTAATCAGGGACAACAATTTCCGCTTGTATGGCATTTTTTTTTTTAATAGAAAGTCTCCTCTAAATGGAAATACAGTATTGGCAGAAAATGTCCCCCATGATATGCCTGAGCGGACTGCACAGGATAATCTGGGATGCCAACTTACGCACATGTTTTAAGCACAGTTTTCCCAAAACGAGGCTCATAAAGTCACATACTGGAACAAGCTTTTCCCAGGTGTTTAACAAAGAGTCATTTAAAATAGTGTGTTAACCAAATAATTATTCTTTATATACAGTATTCCTAATAGCTATCTTTGTTTATTAACAAAGATCCAACTATATTTTTTTTGTTCTGTTTTTCAATGATTTGTGATGACATTGTAACACTTGAGAAACAACTTACCATATTTTACAAACTCATATACCTGTATACATTACTTCATTTTGGGCATATTTTATTTACAAGTGTTACTATCAGCATTTGCAGTAAAGTAATCACAGGGACACCAAATACTAGTAGTTCATTGCATAAATTATATTATGTGAGAAGTCCAAGTGTACTGTATTCAATGAATACTATTGAATGCAGAGATCTCCATCATTAATTCAACAAGAACAAGCAAGTCACTACATAAGACATTATTTGATATAGAATTGTTATATCAGATAATACATTTTGACACTCAGTTTTCCATAAGTTAATGACTGTAATACAAGCAGAACCCACCTGTTTTTGCCCCAGCCATCCAGGGTCTGCTGGAACCTGCAGCTCCCCGGCCCCTGTCTGAGCCCCTTCCACCAGCATGGAAACCACGGTCCCGTCCAAATGACTCCCCCTGCATGCCTCCTCTTCCTGACCCCCCTCGACCTCTGGAACCCCTGCTGAACCCCTCTTCCTGGGATTGGCCCCTACCACGGGCACCAAAACCACCTCTCCCTCTCCCACTGCTTGCATCTGACTGTTCCCTGAATGTTCCTCGTCCTCCAGAACCAAAGTGACCTCTACTGGAATCCTGACCACCTCTGAAAGCAGAGACAAAGCAACACAATCACCCTAGTAGTACACTTCAACAGAACCTTATAATACTTACCATTAAACTTTTAAAGTATTATTGAACTTTTTGTCTTGTCTACCTAAACCAGATATGCAAATAAATATACAATGGGTACCATACATAAAAAAAACTCAATGAATAATGCTGCGAAAAATAATCATTTACTCAGAAACTTGTTGTGCAAAAATTATTCATAATTTACCGTAGATAAACATCAGTAAAGACTACCTTGAAAACTTCTCCTGCCTCAGCTTTTTCCACTCCTGGTTGGTACGAAACTGCTTCTCCGTACATTCCATCATCTTTTCTGAGCTCAGAGACCCAACAAACGTAGTCGAGAATGAGTTCAGGTCCAACCTTGTAGCCTCGGGACCATCGTGCTCCTCCTCCTCCATTTCTTCAAAGTTATCGCCTTTTGTATCATTAACCATTTCATCTCCATCATTTCCCTCACTGTCACTACATGCAAAGAATTCATCTTTCACTGTTCTCTTTCCAGTTCTTGCGATTTTTTCTTGTTTGTTAGTAAGAATTGCTGGTATTTCTTCGGTTTCCAAGTCTTTTGATAAATCAATTCGTTTTATTATCATTTCACCATGAGTTTTCTCCCTTAGAGTCACTGATTTCTTTGCAGACTTTTTAATTTGTTTTGCCTGATTGCTTTCTCTGACAATATCATCAGATTCATCACTATAACCAACCTCCTCATCTTCTTCACCACTATCACTGTCATCCACTTCTTTCATGGCTTCTTCATTATCATTATAATCATCCTCTTCCTCCTCCTCATCATCATCATCACTATCATAATTATCCTCCTCCTCATTATCATCATCATCATGATCCTCTTCCTCCTCATCGTCATCATTGTCATCATCATCATCATCACTACTCAATTGTTTAGTAACTACATCTCTTAAATTGGATGTGTTTTTATCACATTGTATTTTGCTCACATTTCTGTCAGTTTTACTATTTTTTAAACTAATTTTACTTTCCATTTCCTTTTTATCTTTGAAGTCTTTCGCACTTACACTTTTTAAAACTGATTTTTCGTTAACAGTTCCATTGGAAACACCTTTCACATTTTTATTTAATGACAGATTTTGTTTCTCAGACTTTTTTGTAGACTTTGTTTCTAGTTTGATTTTTTTTTTCTCTAGCAATGTTTTGTTTGCCTTCTTTTGTTGGGCTAATAAACGAATTGCATCACCAAGGTTTTTCTTTGGTATTTTATTACCACCATCATCTTCTTCACTCTCACTAGATTCCTCACTACTATCTCCAACATCACGGTCTTCCTTAGTATACACAGTTGGTATTTCAAAATCATCATCTTCCTCATCATCATTACTAATGCCTAGTACTGCTCCAACTTTGTCTTCATTAGAATCATTCTCATCTTCATCAGAAGTCACATTTTCATCATTACTTAGTTCAGCCTCATCTTCAGATTCACTTTCAACCTCTTCATCTGGATCTTGAAATAGCTTAGTTTCCATCTCTCTATTCATCTTCTCCTCTTCATCCTTCAGTTCTGACCGTATGGAACTCAGTTTTCCACCAAGGTACGCATGAATCAGTGTTTCAGATGCATTAACATTGGTTTCGACTTTCTTCGGTTTCTTTTTTGGTTTCTTCTTCTTGTTGAACTCTCTGGATGTGTTCTTAGTCATTAGGAAAGCAGCTAGCTCTTTCCAGTCCGTGTGTCCATTTCTGCAGAGTAAAACACACACTACATGTATTATTTGGTATACAAATAAACACCTGCGTTTGTTAATGTTTTCAATACTTGTCACCACTTCAATTCTAATGTGGAAACAGCTCTATCTTCAAGCTGAGGTTTGATATTGAAAATAGTGTTACCTGGTATACATAACAAGGGTTAAATATATAACAAGTATATCTCACATAGAGATGTTAAGATGTTACACCCGTTTCACATTCTACACTCAGTCTCGATATGTTAAACAGGTACCTTATCTGATGCTGGATCCATGACTTACAGAATACTGTTAATCTTGGACCACTTTATTTATTCTTAAACTATTGCAATGTATTCATATTTTAACCTCAACACACCCTGATCTTCCTTAAAACAAACAACCCATTTATCCTTGTAAAACTACGCAATAACATTGCAAAATGAAGTCCTGGGCATCAGCACAGCATATAAAAATATTTATGTTATTTGAACAAATATTCATTATGTTAGAAACAAAATAATGTCCGCATTATCCTCATTTATCCATGGTTCTATCTCCATCATATATCATTCCTTTGAATCAAAACTCCATGTTGTTGATGCCAGCAAATTGCAATGCAATTTGAGTCATAAAACAACAGTTCCATTGTCCCAAAGAAATGCCCATCAGTAAAATAAAGAGAAGTGTTTGTCATAAACACAATGCCCCCTACTGCGTCGCTTTGAAAAAAAAAAAAGACCTTTGACCTTGAAGGATGACCTTGACCTTTCACCACTCAAAATGTGCAGCTCCATGAGATGCACATGCATTTTATTTATTTGTTATTTTTTTACCTTTGACCTTGAAGGATGACCTTGACCTTTCACCACTCAAAATGTGCAGCTTCATGAGATACACATGCATGCCAAATATCAAGTTGCTATCTTCAATAATGTAAAAGTTATGGCCAACGTTAAGGTTTTCGGACAGACACACAAAAGGACGGACGGTCAAAATTTGTGTGCGTATGGAAAGGCCTTGTCCATATACACATGCATACCAAATATGAAGGTTATATCTCAAGGGACATAGAAGTTATGAGCATTTTTCGAAACCTAAACGCAGATTTTGAAACCTAAACGCAGACCCTTACTTCAAGGTCAAGGTCACAGGGGTCAAAATTTTTGTGCGTATGGAAAGGCCTTGTCCATATACACATGCATACCAAATATGAAGGTTATATCTCAAGGGACATAGAAGTTATGAGCATTTTTCGAAACCTAAACGCAGATTTTGAAACCTAAACGCAGACCCTTACTTCAAGGTCAAGGTCACAGGGGTCAAAATTTTTGTGCGTATGGAAAGGCCTTGTCCATATACACATGCATACCAAATATGAAGGTTATATCTCAAGGGACATAGAAGTTATGAGCATTTTTCGAAACCTAAACGCAGATTTTGAAACCTAAACGCAGACCCTTACTTCAAGGTCAAGGTCACAGGGGTCAAAATTTTTGTGCGTATGGAAAGGCCTTGTCCATATACACATGCATACCAAATATGAAGGTTATATCTCAAGGGACATAGAAGTTATGAGCATTTTTCGAAACCTAAACGCAGATTTTGAAACCTAAACGCAGACCCTTACTTCAAGGTCAAGGTCACAGGGGTCAAAATTTTTGTGCGTATGGAAAGGCCTTGTCCATATACACATGCATACCAAATATGAAGGTTATATCTCAAGGGACATAGAAGTTATGAGCATTTTTCGAAACCTAAACGCAGATTTTGAAACCTAAACGCAGACCCTTACTTCAAGGTCAAGGTCACAGGGGTCAAAATTTTTGTGCGTATGGAAAGGCCTTGTCCATATACACATGCATACCAAATATGAAGGTTATATCTCAAGGGACATAGAAGTTATGAGCATTTTTCGAAACCTAAACGCAGATTTTGAAACCTAAACGCAGACCCTTACTTCAAGGTCAAGGTCACAGGGGTCAAAATTTTTGTGCGTATGGAAAGGCCTTGTCCATATACACATGCATACCAAATATGAAGGTTATATCTCAAGGGACATAGAAGTTATGAGCATTTTTCGAAACCTAAACGCAGATTTTGAAACCTAAACGCAGACCCTTACTTCAAGGTCAAGGTCACAGGGGTGAAAATTTGTGTGCGTATGGAAAGGCCTTGTCCATATACACATGCATACCAAATATGAAGGTTATATCTCAAGGGACATAGAAGTTATGAGCGTTTTTCGAAACCTAAACGCAAAGTGTGACGGAATTTCAGACGGATGGACAGACAGACAGTGCGATCACTATATGCCACCCTTTGGGGGCATAAAAATCAAGTAAAGATTGAAGTCTAAATTGATTTGTCTTATTTAACCTTAAACCTTAATTTGTGACATGACCTTCAACCTTCAACCAAAAAACTTGGTGTGCAAAACTTGGTATGATTGAAACTATTGCAGTTATTTTAGAATCATCAATTTGCTGAAGTCTATGTTTGACCTTTGACCTTGAATTGTGGCATTGGCCCTGGACCTAGTAACCTGGTGGTTGTGCTTGACATAATCATGCTGATCACTTTTGCCAATTTATTTGAAAATCTATCCATGCTGGACAAAATTATGCTATGAATAAATTGTTAAGTACTCATTCTTAAATTTAACCTTCAATCTTGAAATGTGACCTTCACCATGGACCTGGCTTTTTAGTGCAACACTACTTTTCATCATGCAGATCATTTTTAGGTTAATTGAAAATACCTAAATTTGACCTTCAATTGTGATCATGACCTTGGAACTAGAGTCCTTGTTCTTATAAGCAACACTCTGTCTAATCATGATGATCACTTTTGCAAAGTTATTTGAAAATCCATCCATACTAGACAAAGAAATGCTACAGACAAGTGTCAAGTACAAATTACCTAAATTTGACTTTTGACTTAATTACCACCTTTACCTTGGACCTTAGGACCCACCCAACACTCACCATGCTTTACTCAACTTAACATGAAAATCCATCCATGCTGTTTAAAAGTCATTTATTTGACCATTGACCTTAATTTGTGACCTTGAACTTTGACCTAGTGACCTGGTTCTTCGGCACAACACTCTGGACTTGATTCTTGCACACAACACTGTGTCTGATCAAGCTGATCACTTATGGCAAGTTATTTAAAAATCTCACCATGCTTTACAAAGTAAATGCTCTGAACAAAAGTTTCCCGCAACCTGCACAACAGCCTGTTCAAGTGTTCCAATAACATGGCAATTTTTTTCAATAACAGGCATATAAAAATTGCTCTACTATTATAGTGTTTAATGAAAACTTCTTGACATTAAAAACTCACCTGAACTCTGTCACTTTTTCAAGAATGAACTTGTTTTCAGACAGCCTTGCCAAAGCCCGCTGCTCCATAGAGGTTGTAGGCTGTAAAGGAAATGCATCATAATTATCAAACAGATGGTTTATCGTCATTAGAATTTAATCCATTCACAAAAACAGTCCTCTGTGTTAAAAAAGATATGCTAGTTGTTACCATATATTTCTTGCTAATTGAATTCCTAAGCATTTTAGGAAGTCAAAACAGATCAAGATCATATACAAGTATTACTTAAATTATTGATTTTTTCTTAATATTATACATGAGCTGGCTTTGGGAAAACCAGGCTTAATGCATGTGCATAAAGTGTGATCCCAGATTAGCCTGTGAAGTCTGCTCAGGCTTATCTGGGACGCCACATTCCACCTACACTGGATTTTCGTTTAGAAGAGACTAACTTTAAACGAAAAAAATCCCTTAAAGCGAAGTCTTGTAGCCTGCTCATATAAAATATTAAATAAAAAATCACGTATTTTAGTAAGACCTGTTTATGACCTTGAACAGGGCCAATGCATGTTTGCTAATTATGTCCTTAAAGTGCTTACATTCATTCTTAACTTAAATAATAATCTTCTGTTTATATTCAGACGGTTAAGTTTTATACCAAACACAGAAGTACAGTTTGAGGCAAGACTACAAACAAAGTATTTAGTAGTTCAATTAAAGAAGCTCTTGTACTTACCTTTGCAATCAAAGTCTGAAACTTTTCAGTTGTTCCAAGGGCATACTTCGAGACGTAATCTTTCTTCAGAATCTGCAAAGAAACAGCGCGCATAACATTAAAGTACAATAAATGTTAGCCTCAAACTAGAAAAACGAGCAGTGCGCACAGGCAAATCAGTGATAACACTTTCTGCTTATATTATATTCTTCATTTAAAGTAAGTCTCTTCTTAGCCAAAATCCTGTTTAGGCGAAAAGTGCACAGTTTGAGCATGTGCATTTTAGTTCCCTAGATTTCCAGGAGTACTTCCTCTGTATTTTTAAAACATTAGGTTCAGCCCATAACACAACAATAAATTTCCTTCTTTATATATTTAAAATGATGTGTGTGTGTCGTGTTAGATTGTCTGTTTTTCCAGTAATNGAAGATATGGAAATTATTTGGCACGATTCTATTGTAAGAAAATTATTATTGAACAATTAATCAACTTGAACAAATCCAACTAAAAATGTCATGAACAACTGAAGTTGATAAATTTAGATTGTTGTTTCTGGGTCACAATGGGGACAAAGAAAAGCAGACTCATGCCCTACAACTCTTATTTTTGTACAGTATTTGAGATGAGTGCAATTAGAGCATTTATCACAGTGACACTGTGCCCATTGTGCAAACTCCACAACAAAAGCCAGGTTTACAGCAGGTGGCATTCTCTTGTCACAAATGCAGCAATGTTCCTCCTTCTAATCTTCATTATGTAGATAAATCACTTATGATGGGACTTATAGGTAAGGCGTTCTCTTTTGAACAACTTGGACGTGGAAACTGTACTTAAATGCCCTTACGCTGTGCGTCGAAACAGGAGGGAACCCTAGTTTGGTGAGGGTCACCAAAAGTTGAAAGTAGGGTTCCCTCCGGGAACCCTGTAAAAAAAGTAAGTGTCAAGGCCTGAGGGGAGTATAAAAATATTCTGGTTAAGATAATACAAAGTCTCAACTGATTCTCTTATTTTACCTTTGAACTTTATATATAACCTTGACCTACAAATATTTCACCGTCTTCTAGAATGTTCCCATACTACGTCCGTTTTTTAAACGGACATATAAAAAACATATATTTCCATCATCAAATACCTTAATCACTTTTACTTCTTCAATTAATCTGTCAGCCTTTTCACTGTTCTTCTTCTTTTGGTCTTCAGACCCCCTGAAATTACATAAATTAAAATTCTAAATACACACACAATTATTCAGCGTTATTAAATGGCAGCCTTATTATTCATGCAATAAACATGCCCAAAAAGCAAACCATAATATTGACACTTCACATATATTAAAATGTGCAGAATTGAATACTTTAAGATACCCATTCAATTTGGATGTATCAATGTCAAATTTGTGTCTGTGGACTTGCAAGTTTATGAGGTTTTTTCACACTGAATTATGGACGGAACCAGGGTCTGATCCAGAACCTCAACCTTACATTGCAGAGACATATCCAAAGTTGAAAATAAATATTGATTGAAACTGCTTTTTCCAATCATTTAGTTTATTAACAAAATATTCATAATTTTGGTGCTTTCTTGTGCTTTGGTATGGAGGGAGGACTGTGCCAAAGAATCCCTTGCTGCATAATAATTATTGAATGCTAGTTTAACTGTCACATTTTGGCTTATGTTTTAGGAAACAACAATTAAAGTCCTTTTTTGTTTTCTACCACTTACTTTTTGCTTCTCCATTTTTTTGCCTTCCTTGTGAGGTCATTAATAACATAAAGCTTTGCTCTCTTTACATCAGCTCTCATCTTTATAACCTGAAATGCATGCATTAAAATTATAAGGAATTATAAAAACAACAGGGCGGAACATTGTTTATACATCTATATATATTAATCATCACTATTGTTTTGTGGTGAATTACTAATTCTACATATTGATACAAGTTATGTTAAGTGGAATTTCAAGGAAAAATATATCAACAAAAATACTGGAATAAAAATGAAATGCATATAAATGAATTTCAAATCCTGCTATTTACTGATTAAATTGTATTTTATTAACTGATGCTTTTCATAAGTTTTGTCAGATCTGAAGTCACAAGAACTGCAGCAATTATATATTCCAGATTTTGAGCTCTCATTTTTGAAATCCAAAGGCAGGTTAAGGAATGAGATTCAATATACAAACCTTATTGTTTAATGCCACTTTATCAATGGAAGCAACTGGAGCGAAGTCCAGATTACGATCCTGTCCCTCTGTCATTGTAAACTGTTTTCGTTTTCCGAAATAGTGACACTCAATTTAACATCTAGAAAACACAACGCAATTAAATATTACTAATGTAAGAGATTTATAAAGATCTTGCATTTTAAGATTTTTTTTTAACAACCAACACGAAATTACAGAAGTTGTCAGAACTGCTGTCAGAACGACAGAAGTGTTGAACTGGGAGTGTTGTAACTTGGAATGGGAGAGCAGTATGTTGAAGACCACGAAATTATATTGCAACATAATTTTTACAATTTATAGTAAGTTAAATCTTACGTTCTTCAATATTTTCTAGTTGTTAACATATTAAGTATAATAAACATGCCGGGTTTTCTCGCACAACTTCTAAGTTTTGTTGAAATAGGTTTGCTTGCTATGTTTGGTGAATTAATCAGTTTTGTTCACACGTTTTTCCATGTAAGAGTTATCTCTCTTTAAGGGTCGTTATAAAATGTTTAAGATACCATGGCTAGTCGGTGTCACCCAACATCAAATGAATCTCATTATCGCAAGCAAATAAAAAATATTGATAAAGTATAACCTAGTGGTTGTTGTAAAGATTATAAACTATTGATAATGATAAGTTACAGAAGTGTATGGTCGTTGGCTCCGTTGTTGTTGTATATTCGCAGAGCGTGTGTAACATGGTGTGTATTTCAAAGTTCATGAGATCCTTCCGTGCTGAGGCTGCATTATGAAAGGATCCATATAGTGTGCCCCAGTCCAGCACTCCTAGCTAATTAACTTATTTGACGCACGAACGTTGGGACAAAGTTTGAACTCAAGCTGAAAATTCCATCTGTTTAATTTAAAGGCTTGTCGAAGGAATGTATTGCCTCACCATGGGCTTTTCCACTCAGCGTATTAATCCCGTATAAAATATCGTATCTTTATGTCAGACACGTAGATAAATAACTAATAGATAGATTCTTTATTTCCTCCATTCATGGAGAGCATAACACATGTACAACACATATTTACAACATTAATATATACAGTAGATAATTAAATAGGTATGCATATTAATACATGTACATGTATACAAACAACNTCAATTATAAGCTTACCTTTCTTTGTGACTGATGCGAGAATGACAAATTTTGGGAAAAAAATTACTTCTATTGTGATACAATACGGATTCCTTACCTGCATGGTGATCACTAGTAAATACATACATTTAACACAAGACAACTAACAGTGTAATCCACAAAGCTAAAGAATTGTTGCTTTGTTATATGCTGAGCTTAAATAAATTTTAATATAAATATAATGTATGATGATCTTATTACAAATACCAGTACATGATTTAATATAATGAAAACTTATGATAATAATTAAACATGTAATATAGACATCTTATTTTTCTCCACAACCGTGATTGTTGTAGATGTTATGTTGTAGCATTTTAAAAGCTTCACATTTCAACTACAGTCTAGTACATTAAAGCCCCATAAACACTCAAAATCAATGAATATTTCATAAAATATTTCGTAAAATAAAGTTAACCCATACAAACTCAGTGTTCCTTATAGCAATATCCTAAAGTTCAACGCTTGATGTGGCCTGGTAACTTGATTTAACGAGTTACAAAATGCTCGTTTTTATTTTGTGTGAGACAATTTATTCCATTTAAATTTCCCACAAAGATATTGATGTAAGTTTATGAGGTTTTAACACTGTCTTGACTAAATCATATTTACACCATACAAAGATATGATAAACAAACTTACTCGCTTTCTAAATCTGCTACCGTGCATTTGTACTGGGCGGTCGAAAACAAACAAATATCGGCGAACTGCCTCACTGTGAGGGGGAAAGAAATACATGGCACATTGGTTACAATAGAACAATATTACATACATGGGGTTTCATTTATCAAAAATGAAGTACTGGAGGGAAAGATCTACGCTCTCAAAAGGTTTTGAATGCTGCTATATTGGGGCAATAAAATATAAAGCTTGAAAAACTTAATGACATTTTATTTTTTTGCTTATTCACATACATTTCATTTTCATGCCATTGCAGGTTTTTTTTATTCTTAAGCTGAAGCAAAATATAGGCTTGATCCCCTCAACGATTTTCTATAAATTAATGCTATTTTGCCCAAAATGAAACTTACACCCAGACATTTAAATCCCCTATCAATAAATTTGTGCCAAAAATCCCCAAAAGTGGTTTTCACATGCTATTTTTTCCCAGTTTTTGAAGGGCCCCATCACCCAATCCTTAAATAGCCTGAATTGCATATAAAGTTGAAAAGCTTCATTTTTTTCATTTGTCAATGAATATTTGCAAACTTATGATAAATTGATAAGATTTTCTAATGCTTTGTATTGAACACTTCAGTCAGAGGCAAAAAGCACTGAGAAATTTTGCCCAGATCTTTCCCTAAATACTGAGTGCACTTGTGATTAACTCAACAAGGGGTTATAAATGTAGCAAAATATTTCTGAATTATACCTCAAACTACCGTAATTTACCATGTATAATGCGCAACCATGTAAAACGAGCAACCAATTTTTTAATGCCAAAATTGTAAATGCTGATTTTTTAAATGTCTATTATGGATATTTGGGATAGCCCAATGAATTTTCGCGAAATAGCACTCAGAAAAGCGTTGATCAACTTTTTAAAATGAAATTAAGGGTTTTCAAACTGTGCTTAATACATGGTTAAGTACGGTACATAGATACATTAGGATAATGTTCACTTGTTTGGAATGTACAGGTACGTGTTTAGAAATAATAATATATATAACAAGAGCACCGCATAGCGGGTGCCAACGCTCGGCTGTGGGTGCAGTTTTGAATAAATTAGAGGTCACAGTGACCTTGACCTAGTGACCCCAAAAATGGGTGTAGCGTGTAGAACTCATCACGGTTCATCTACATGTATATGAAGTTTTAAAGTTGTAGGTGAAAGCACTTTGACTTTAGAGCCAATGTTAAGGTTTTCGGACGACGCGGACGGCGGAAGAGTTGGCTATGCCAATACATCGGGTTTACTTAAAAACAGCCGAGCTAAAAACGATGTAAAAAAGATTTCTACTAGATCTAAATAAAAAAAACAAAAAAAAACAAAAAAACAGTCATGTTGATTATTCGGTAAATTTATTTAAATGCACGCGTTCTTTATATCTTTATATGCATTTGAAACGACCCTCTATTTTCAGAGAGAATTTCCCATAATGCCTCACTAAAAAATTCATTTTGTTCATGGCCGCCATATTTGTTGTTGTTTGTGCAATTTACTCTGTAGAATATTGAGATTTTAAAGTGTTTATTGATGTGCAGGTACGAAAATATGCTGATTTCAATATTCTTTAATTATTGCGTATGTATTTAACTCATTAAAGGTGTTGTTATACTCTCTTTGTCACAATAGCATTACATTTTATTTGTTCAAATGCGATCTTTTAATGCAAACATTGTCGTTTTTATAGAACACACCGATTGTTTGTTTTTCTTTATGTATTTTTCTGTTGTAGTCAATTTGGAATGTTTTTATTTGTATGCGATGTTTTTTTTCCATAGCATTCGAATTTCTGCACACGTGATCGACCTCCATCTTTTTCAGGCCACAAGCGGCGAGGTCCGCCATGATGATTTTGGAAGAAAGAAAATGAGCAAGGTAGGACTTACGATTTTCGGATGAAAAATTGTCATATTTTGACATCTTTTATCGTTATTTGAACGCAATAACTGATTGATTAATGTGTTATTGTCATTCAGTGAGTTAACTAGGAAGAAAATCAGCAGATTTAGCAAAATGTTGACTTAAATTCACGACCTTGGGCGGCCATATTGAAGAAAATTGTGGTAAAAATATGGTGTCAATTCAACATTAAATTTCATAGTAAATTTATGCATTTATACAACTAAAATGACTTATATCATATTCTCCCATGTATTATAAGCTGTTTGGTGCAAAAATTTGGTCTTTTATATTGTGGCAATAGGGAAAATACTTTAATTTCTAAGCATACCCCAGCAGAATTTAGCTGTATTTTCAAGATTTTTTGTTAGTAGGTGGGTTTTAAAAATGCCAGAAAATGACATTTTTTTTGGGTGGACCACAATAAGACTCCTCCTATATGTTGGAATATGTTTAAATATTCTATAAGACCCAAAGGCATCAAAATTTGAATGGTACCCATTTTGACAATTTTCACCCAAAGTGGGACTTAGTATTTTACGTCAACTAGTTGATTTTGAACTGCATATATTGTCAGAAAATTCCAGCTGAGATTTTATATTTTCTAGATTTAGTTCAACTTTGATGAAATACATCATTTTATGTACATACAACCTGATGTCAATACAGCACATTCACAAAAGCTTGAAATTTGACAGATTTCAGATGATTTTTATACTTAGACATTTTTGGATTAATTCATGGATGTAAAAGATACAAATATGTATTGATTAAAAATGTACCTGACGATCAGTTTTAAATCATGTATTATTACAGTCTCTTTAATGCAAAAGATCATACAACAGACATCACAACAAAGAACGGAATCAGAAGAATGGAATCTTTATTGTAAATAAAAAATCTAGACCAGGTAATTCACAAATGAGTACCGGGGTATTGATTTACTATAAAAGGCATTTTGTTTGTCAATTTGAATATTCTTTTTTAAACTTCATACTGCAAAGGAGACAACAGATCTCAGTGTCTATTTCATTAATAAGCTGAATCAGAAACGAATGAAATTCTGTTATTTTGTTGAAATTTGGCGGGTAAAATCATACTTGATTTTAGTGTAAATGACTTTTGTCAACACTTATTTTCAATTAGAATGTTTATGTCTTTCCTCGTGTTGTGTTTTAAATAGCATTGCTGTAAAAACATTCAAGTGTTACTTAGTGATTGTTAGGAAACCAAATTCTTGAGCAAAAAAAGTTAGTTCATTTTTAGGTTTAACCCATTTGTTAGTTTAGTACGTCGGAATGGCAGCTAACCATGCATTACTTAATTTAGTACAAAATAGTATTTCTTAAATAAATATAATGATCTTGTTATCATTTAATGCTTTATGATTCACAAATGTAGAGTTTGTGTATACCATGATTTACCTGGTATATGGATTTTGGCATACTATCCATATTGAAAAAAAGAAGCATTACATTGCTTGTACATTGCTTGTACGTTTATTGCATTGTATCTGTATACCGCACATGCATCTTCTTATCATGGAATCTTCCAGTGTAAGTTGGTTTTAAACAATATTTTGTATGTTTCAGCCAGCAGATAACCTCGATAACTCCAACTTAAAGTTTGACACTCCATTGTTTGCTGAATTTAATACTTCAAAGACAACATCAGCCCTGCCCACAACTAACTATGAAACTGAGGGAAGCTATTTGCACAGATTGCCTCCGCGACCATTGAAGAAGGAAAACAACAGTCATGTTTCTGATGACTCTGAATCAAACTCCAACAATTCGAGGTATTGTAAAGATTGGTGACAAGGTCGTGACTTTTGTGAGAAAATCAATATTATTTTACTTTGTATGCTTTGTTAGTGGCGTTACATGTTTTATATTTTGCTGCAAAGGTGTTGAATTATTCCTTTTTGCTCATTTCTCCTTATGTTGAATGCTGTTGTACTTGGGTGCTCAAGGAGTGTGTTTGGGTTCTAGTTTTGTTTGAAAAAATATGCATTATGGTGAAACCTCGATTGGCAGTTGTCTCCCTTCAAGTATTTCTAAGAATCACATGCCTGCTTCAGCTTGTGTGAAAAAAGACAGTATTTTAATGAGTACTTTATTTAGTTTTTTGGGGTATGGTTTATTTATGTGAAGCTTATATTTTTTTAAATAAAATAAATGTTAGTTTTTTTTATTGTTTATTGTTCAATATCTTCAATAAAATGGGGTACACTCTCGGAACTACAGTATTTAAGGTTTATAAATTATTTAAATTGTTTTTAATAATAGGGCTTATTTAGTGCTCCAGCTAGGATTTGAATAAGACAGGGTGCCTGTGGGTATTTTTTTCAATAGAGCAAGTGAAACATATATACCCTATTCGTTCCTTTTGATGCACATGCCCTATTAAATGTGTAACCAAAACTAATTAAAATGTAGCCGTTATTAATATTTTTGTCATTTATTACTACTGTTTATTTGATTTTATTAAGGCACTGATTAACAATTAATGTTCTAATTTTAAGAAAAGACATATGTAGCATTTAACAAATTTTAAAGAGTATTTAAGTACTTTATATTTTACGAAATATCAAATCTTTCTTTGCAGTGGATCGGGTTCAGACTCTGAATCCGAATCTGGATCAGGAAATTCTAATGGCTCGGGCAGCGATGATAAATCTGAAAGCGGGTCCTCGAATGAGAGTTCAAATGAGGCCCCAACTCCGAAGGAAGAGAAGCATTCCCAGTTGTCAACGTCTGGTCTGGAGTCGGACTCTCAGGAGGGACCCCGCGCCAGAAAGGGCAGAGGACGTCCTAAGAAAGAGGATATCACCGAACTCAAGGAGGTTGTATGATAATTATTTTGTATATATTTGCTTAGTGCTATGTTAAATATGTATTTTCGTTTGCTGATGTTTTAAGAGCCTCTTGATGTGCTGTATTCCTGTTTATTTAATGATTTTGTATGCCTAAGAAAAATCTTATTGAACACACAATTTGTGTTAGCATTGATTTTATGATTTAGCATATATTTGCTTAATGATACATGTAAAATGTGTTGTTTCACTTCTGTTTTAAGCAACTGAATGTGTTCTTTTTAATAAGTATTGATATAGTGGCCTTACAAAAAAAAATAATCAAACTAACTGATGATGTCTGGATAAATGGAACTACGTAATATTTTTACCACATTTATAGATTAGGATCTAAATGTTATGATGTAGTGACTAGGCCAGTAGACTATAACAGAGATAACAAGGTAAAGGATGCTGCTTTTAAAGAGCTGGATGGAACTTTAATAATAATTCGCTTAATCCATAGTTTCCATCATCAGTATATTGCTTGCATTTAAAGTTGATTGTCATTTGATACTTGCACAACGATGTTAAGTTTTAAAAGATGGTCTGTGAATTTCTGTGATGACCAGCTCAAATGGGCATCTGTGGGATGGGGTGGGGGGCCAAAAGGGACAATGTGCAGCACCCTGTGAGTTCAATCTAGATATTTCCCTTCCTTAGTTGGAAAGTTTGACATAGCACTAAATAATATTGAATTTGTATGTTAACCTTTTGTATTTGTAGTTTACCCTTACTTAATTATCAAGTATAATTATCAGTGTATATTATTATTATACCTTCTGTAAAGTTCTGAGTACATTTCGTCCAAATTAATTTTGTATATCAGATTTTTGGGGCATTTTGACATTAAGCTGTAAAATCAGAAATGTATATATAAATATTACCCCCAAATGTAGACTGGTTACTATTATTTATGTTAAAATCCATGCATTAAAGGGAACCAAATACATTATAGTGACACAGTCTAATTACCTGACTACCAGGCACAAACACTTTTACAAAACCTCAGCGCTGACAAACTTGAAAATGCGATCACGCAGGAAATCCCAATAGCTAAATGTAGTTGCCAACACTTTTTGGGCTTTTTGTAATATTTATTCATTCATTCATTTTTGTTTTCTTATTTATTTTCGTATCATTTATTTGTTTGTTTTTTATTATTGAGATTTTGCAGCATTCTAAAAATAGTAGAAGCTTGCTTCATTGACAACTTTATTAAGTTATTGTTGTCGTTCCCACAGATACCTGCAGTTAACTGGGAAGAATGAGCCATCGGAGACATATTATTAATGACGATATTTATAAATATGAGGCTTGTTCTGGGAGAACAGGGCTTAATGCATGTGCTTTAAATTGTCACAGATTAGCCTGTGCAGTCTGCACAGGCTAATCATTGATGACACTTTATGGCTAAACTGGATTTTTGCTAAGGAGAGACTTCCTTTAAATGAAAAATACCATTAAAGCAGAAAGTTTTTTCCCTGATTAGCCTGTGTGGACTGCATTAAGCCCTGTTTGTCTGAGGGGGGTTCATATCCATTAAAAATAATGGAATACATGTATACACTGGTTACCAGGTACATCACTTGGACTTCAGCTTAAACTGTAATATTTGTACTAATCATTGACAGTGTGCGAGTCAGATAGTTCATTATGTGATGTTTGGAATATATGAAATTTAACATTGTAGGAAAACGATATTTTTGGAGAAAGCGAGCGCCGGGACTCAAAGTTAAGTTATTTAATTATTTGCCCAGTTTGTTGACTTTGTCTGGAGTTAGTGTACTTGCTTTGGGAGTTCATCATTTATACTATTGCATGCCACTTGCATATAATTAGTAGTTATGTCTGTTTGTGAAATGTTACAGTTGTCATCTGACATTGGTTTCCAGATGCATATACATCTGAATCCCTTTTCATTGAAAGTGAAATATTTTGATTTTTTTAAACAGTCAATGACTATTGCAGTGTTGATGTGAAAACACAGTTGATGAGGATTATGTGTACATGTTTGCTGTTAATTGTGATGTTGGGTATTCTGTTTTTCAAGTGATAAACATATGTTGAAATACATTTATTAGCACACTGGTATATTGCTTTGCAGGTCATTCCAATCTATATTAGTGCACACCTTAAGTTTTTTTTTTAAATATAATCTTAAAAAGTCTCCTAACTGATAATCACTCACTTAAATAGCAGATTTTTGGTCATATTGTGGGGAAAATGTAAGAACATTTTTTCGAATGAAACATGAGCTAAGATTAATTTTATGCGAAAGCTGTATGATTTGAAGAGAGGGGGTGACATCTTATTAATAGTTTCATTTCAAAATGTAACAAAGCCTTGTAAACCCATAACATGCTGATTAAATTATTTAAATAACTTATTCACAAGTAACTTTTNGGGGGGGGGGGGGGGGGGCGTGATTGCTGAAAGCAATAGAATGTACACATATAAATAAATTGTTGGGCAAATAATATTGGTGTAAAGTGTTCATTGCAACATTGTTAAAAGTTGTTGTGTATAAAAGACAATAAAGCGCCAATTACATGTGGTATCAAAAACATTGCATTTGATTGGTTGTGTATTGATCATATCAATCATAATGTACACTGTGATCAACGATTTCTGTGTTGCATTAAACACTTTGACCAAACTTTATATTACCTACAGAACTTGGCTTTGAGTCATAAATGCTCGTTCTAAAAGCTTAATTTTCAAAATAGCAAAAAAATGTCCATGTTAATGATTGAATGTATTAATTGTGATCACAATCTTTGTTCACAGTTCTGGCAAGAGGACCCTGATTTGTACGGTGTTAGAAGATCAGGCCGGGCCAAGAAGGAACCAACCAGATACAATGTAGGCCAAGGGGTAAGGAGAAACTCTCCCCGATGTGATCTCATCGGTAGTAATGATGGTGTATGGCCCTCATTGTGTGAAAATGGGACTTATGCCATATGCGGCCAGCATAGCTTAATACCAGCCTGCGCATTCACTCCTTCTGGTCAAGAGCTATCTTTTCTGCCAATTAGACCATGAAAACTTGAATGACTTTAGCGGGCAGGGTAGCTCCTGACCAGACTGCACAAATGGAGCTACGCTGTGTGAATATGGCAAAAGACCCCTTTTCGCATGACGCGGCTCATAATGATTTGGAGGAGTCAGGACTTATTCTCAATATTATTATATGAAAGAAGCAGGAAGGTCATAAGCAGGATCCAAATAACAAATGCTCCCTGATATTTTTGCTGGTCCTCAAGATTTTCTGGAAGAAAAAAAACGCAACACATGTCCTCTGTTTCTTACCCTTAAGATGATAAGATTAAGAAATTATTATGTGTTGACTACCAGGGCCCTCAATCTGTCAAATCCACATTCCCCCCCCTGNAACATGTACAAATGTTATAATTAGAGAGTAAGTAAAAAATCCCCCCAAAAGGGAAACGCCGCGAAAATTCCCCCTGCTATGGGTAGCGACCCGCTTCCCCTAAAATGGATTGAGGGCCCTGACTACCTGTCAGTCACTTTATATTATATATTTTAAAGCTCTTTTTACATACCATCCTTAAGAGTATTACTATTTTGGTGTTAGTGTGGCTTGATCCGCACAAATTGATTGTGGGCAAGTGGAATGCAATTTCACACAGTGAGTGCAAAAAATAAACATAACATTGCAATGATCTACACAAATATTTAATTGCTATCATGATGTCATTATGATGTGTACATCAATGACATCATTCAAAAGTCCGGTTTTTCCAGCTGTTAAATACTGAAATGGATTTCACACTTTAGATACCGGATTTGTATCTGGCTGTTTGTATTTTACACCAAGAATGCACATGTTATCGTTTTATGTTATTTATATGCAATAATAAGTCTCGTTGTCACATGTTTGATCCCAGATAAACCTTTATTATCTCATAATCTCAAGGTGGCAATAGTGTTATTGCACATGTCTTTTTATACGAAAAACATAACAGTAGTCGTATACAGATGTAGTATGTTGTGAAAAATCTGGTCATAATTTTATGCATGATTTATGCATATGTTCCCTATTATGTATGTGAGAATTCACATACAAAATAGACCGCCTTTTCATGATCCCTACTAGAGTTTGCCTTGTTTCATTGTAGAGCAGCAGTGATGAAGACCAGCCCAAAAGACGCCGTAGGACCACCAGTCAAAGAAAAAAGTAAGCTGTACAACAGTTTAATCTTTTAAATTGTTTTTATGTCCCCGGTAGGGTGGCATATAGCAGTTGAACTGTCAGTTGGTCTGTCTGTATGTCAGTTTGTGTGTCCGTCTGAAAACTTTAACATAGCCCATAACTTTTGCAATATTGAAGATAGCAACTTGATATTTGGCATGCATGTGTATCTCATGGAGCTGCACATTTTGAGGGAAGAAAGGTCAAGGTCATCCTTCAAAGTCAAAGGTCAAAAAACAAAATCCAAGGGAAGTAACAAGCTTTAAAGGGAGATAATTTCTATACCTGCCAAATGATAAATATAAATTTTATTTCAAAGCGGCGCAGTAGTGGGCATTGTGTTTCTGACAAACACATCTCTTGTTTTATTTAGAAGGGAACTATAGATTTACTCTTGCTCTGTCTACCTGTCCCTCCAAATCTGGAACCAGCGACAACTAAAAAAATACTTAAGCCAGGTTCAGGGCAACAGATAAGGTTCGTTTTATTGTTTTTATGATTTGTATTTGACAGAAAACGAATTGAAATAAAAAATCAATCGTACAGAAAATGATTCTGAAAATGGAAAAAGAATTGAAATTGATTCTTCGTCGTTTTAGTTTTTCCGTTTTCCGCCGTACCGCGTTTAATTATAATTATTGTATCGTAACTTTAAGTGTGGTCGTAATATTTTCAGTTAGTTTATAAAGACGCCGTTTTGGGCCGGTGTCAATATAAAAAGTTACCTCCGCCGAAATAAGTTCGGGAAAACGTTCTCTGTCAAACACGGACGGGTCAGGAAATTTTCATAAACGGCTAGCACACCCAATATTTTACGATTCGTAACGAGACCCAAACCGTCGGAGAAAGACATTGGGAAGAGTATATTATCCGATTAAATAGCGCAGGTGGTGACAGGTTATGAAATATTCGGCTCAAAACACCTCTGCGATTCCGTATCTCAAAAACTAACAACATCGTGATTTCCACTGGCTTGTCATTGATGGAGAGGGTTTGGCAATGTGAGTATACTCTGAGACTGAAAGGCAGGAGTGTTGAAACTGGTTGAAACAAAATGACTCCATCATCCATTGTCAATATACAATTAATACTAATATTTGCAAACAACAATTGTCACTGTGAATTTATAATAACTTAATTGGAATAAGAATTTCTGAGAATTATCAATATCCAAAAATGAGGCGCTAATCTGATTCAGAAATATATGTACATTTTGATCAAATTGTAAAAAAAAACTAATTGATAAATAGTTTTGAGGGAAAAAACTAATTGTTACAAAAAGCTTGCAGTGAAAACTAATTGACCCCAAATCTTATCTGTTGCCCTGCAGGTTGTTGAAACTTGGTATGTGGGTAAAGGCCCATGTGGGGAATATGCATATGTGTCGTGTTCTGAGAAAACTGGGCAAAATGCTTGTGCGTAAATTGTCATCCCAGATTAGCCTGTGCAGTCCGCACAGGCTAATCAGGGACGACAATTTCCGCTTTTATGGAATTTTTCGTTTAAATGGTGTCTCTTCCTAGCGAAAATCTAGTTAAGGCGGAAAGTGTCATCCCGGATTAGCCTGTGCCGACTGCACAGGCTAATCTGGGATGACACTTTACGCACAAGCATTTTGCCCAGTTTTTACAGAACACGCCATATTATTTCATTATTTTCGTTTGACAAAAACTCTGGTTGATATGGTCACAATAATAAGTGAAAACTTAAGTAGAAATCTGGATCCTGTAATAGCTCAAAGAGCACGTGAGCTAGGTTGAAGTTTGGTACGTGGATAGAGAGCCATTTGGGATAAAGCGGTTATTTCAGTTTTAGCCGGAATTTTTTTTATTGTTACAGAAATTAGTGAAAACTTTGCAAACAATCTAGATCCTTGATAAGTGTAGGAGTATTTTCATCAATCAGCTTCATGAAAGAATTTAAGCCTAGTTCAATTTTTCATAATGACTATTGTCGAAAATGTTGTCAATACAACCTTGGCATTTATGTGTGTTGCTTGTTTTTAGCGCCTCTAAAATCAAAACAACAAATGCTGTTTTATTTTATTTCACATGTCAACCTCTGTGAGAATGAACAGGAAAAGGTTGCCCTTTATTAGTATTTCCAATATGGAATTATTACATTTATTAACTGTGCGAAATGCATAATGATTCAATATTCTATTTGCTGCTCATAAAAAAAAACATTCACTGTTTACAAATGAATTCTGAACTGCGAACAAGTTGATCTGTTTGTTTATAGTTCCGATGATTGGAACAGTGACAGTAGTAAAAGCAGTGAGAACAGTTCACCGGAACGTTACAAACCACAGCGGCCAACATCTAACAGGTATGTCGAGTTACTTTGTAGTAAGCTTAGTTAAACTGTCACAATGGTTAAGTGTGTCTGGCTGTCCATGCTTGTTTGAATGGTAACTTCAAAATTAGCCAGTCCATTTAAGAAACCTTGTCACAAATTCTCACTATGTTTGGAGATTGCATTTTGCTTGTATGCCACATGGCCCTTGCTTTACGGTCAAGGTTACACTTAAACTGTAAAAGGTATTTTTTTCATAATACGGCTTGTCTGGACTGTATTTACGCAGTGTAATATTCAACAGACTTGTTCCTACAACAACTGACAATGCCCATAATTATGCCCCCTTTTAAAAAAAAGGGGGTATATTGTTNGGTCATCCTTCAAGGTCAAAGGAAAAAAAAAAAAAAAAAAAAAAGTGGCGCATTAGGGGGCATTGGGTTTCTGACAAACACATCTCTTGTTTTTGAAATACTATTGACCAGTTGACACCAGTCAATCAAGGATTAAGATTACAAAGCAATTGTTAATACTTAATAGTCAGTTGTATGATCTGAACAATTTACTTCAATAAATCTTTGTACAAACATACTGGGACAAATAGACAGCAGTTTCCAACAAATCCATAGCCCGGGGGAAACCAGAAATTCCTAGCATAACATTTTAAAGGACCTAGGACTTTGCCTTCAGTCTGATCAAGGTATTTTGGCTGATTGGTCGGTCACTGTAATGCAATCTCAGTGGCCTGTGCTATTTCTTATTTTGTCTACCAGCAGGTCATCCCGAAGAGGGAAAAGGCCAGGTCGCCCAGCAAAACAACAGAAAACCATAAGCCGAGCCAGAAAAAACCTGTCTTCCGATGACGATGAAGGCGATTACTCTGATAGCGACGAGGAGGCCAGTCAAAGCTACAAAACATACACCAAGAGATCGGTGGCACAGAAAGTCAGGTAAGTGGGAGAGGGGAGTTCCTTCAACCCTTCCCTGCTCGTAAGCATATTGACAATCGCTATATACAACCAGCAAAAAACAGAGTAACTGCAGACTGTTCAGGTTTTATTCTGTTTAACATTTAACATTTGAAACTAGTAAGAAAGGTCTTTAATTATGCCCCTCTTCAAAGAAGAGAGGGTATATTGTTTTGCTGGATGTGGGTCGGTCTGTCGGTAGACCAGTTTGTTTTCGATCAATAACTTGTGAACAGATTGACCGATTGGCTTGATACTTAACATATGCATTGGCCATGGACAGTAGATGACCACTATTTAAATTGGGGTCACTAGGTCAAAGGTCACTGTCACTATAAGTGTGAAAATAATTTCCGATCAATAACTTGTCAACGAATTGACCGATTGGCTTGATACTTCACATGTGCTTCGACCTTGGACAGTAGATGACCCCTATTAAAATTGGGGTCACTAGGTCAAAGGTCAAGGTCACTCACAATCAGTGTGAAAATCGTTTCAGATCTATAATTCGTCAATGAATTGACCGATTGGCTTGATACTTCTCATGTGCATTGGCCTTGGACAGTAGATGACCCCTATTGAAATTTGGGTCACTAGTTTAAAGGTCAAGATCACTGTGACATTAAGTGTTAAATTGGTTTCTGTTCCATATGTCATCAAAGGTCAGTTTTGTTGCAAAAAATCCTGTGCCAAGGCCCTGTTTGGGGGGCATATTTCTCCAACTGCGGAACTCTTGTTAAATATGATTTTCTAAGGGACTTCAAATGTGTCAAAATGCATTTCTGAGTGGTAAAGGATTAATGGCGCAGTAAGTTTGAAGATTGTGTTCAGCTTGGATGCATCAAAAGTTCATGAATTTTTGAGACCCTTGAGTCTGTTGCGTGGAAAGACATGGTACTTTGTGTCATTGAGTGGGATCTTTCGAACACTCCCACAGATGGAATGGAACATTTTACCTATCAATGTCAAGGCAGACTTTAATTGATGCATTAATTATTTGATGTACTCTTAATAAGGCTAGCAGCCATTGCTCAGCGACAACAATCCAGGGAACCTCCTTTGGTCTGAAAGATATATGTTTACTAATATTTTGAAAAATGTACACACAGCGATTACATTTTTTTTCTAAAGCTGTTGTGTTTTACGCTGCAGGGTAAAAGGTCGTGGAGGGGCAAGTACCTCAAGGGTTACTGCTACCCGACGAGGGGTCGCTACAAAAACTGTTAGGTAAGACTGGGTCTTCAGTCTAACCAAACATGCTCAACATGTCTTGAGGTTGAACAGATGTTGTATGGTAGAGCTTGTACAAATGTAGTATGGCCATGCTTCTTTTTTATTTGGTTTCTTGTGTTTCTCCTTAAGAATTCTGTTACGTTTTCTTCAAAACAAAAACATTGGTAAAATTGATAAATGTATTTTTTATGTCCCCCAGCACCTACAGATTCCGAGAGGCTTATAGGGGTTGGCCTGTCTCTTCATTCATTTATTTGTTATTCCGTCAGTACGAGGTTAGCCCAAAATGACACATTTCTTATGACATCAATACTATAATGTTATTAATATGTTGAATTCATATTGGCTTTGTTATTGAGCCGAAGGTCAATATGGCTGCCTGAAGCTCAATAACAAAGCCAATATGAATTCAACTAATTAATGACAATTTTATTAATTAACTTTATAATATTATTCAGCAAGAAAAGCTTGAATTTCACTTTCAAATTACAGGTTTTTGCTATTAAATGACGTATGGTAGAAAAATAACTTACCATCAAATATATCCTGCCATTTATGCGTTGATTTTCATTATCTCGCAAGGCAAATTACATACAAATTCTGGAACAGAGTACGTCCCAATATGGTATAGATTAAGCCCAGCAAGATTTGTAACCTTTATTGAGTACAGTATCATCTTGGTCACTGATATTCCGAAACGCCAATGTTGTTGTTTCATCTCCAAATCCAATACAATGGGTGTCTGTCATTTTGTAACATAACGTAGAAAATTGGCAATTAAATTGAAAATATAATCAGTATTAATAACTGGTTATAACCGATTTGTTTACGAAATGATAGACTGATGCTTACGAAATAACTGAAAATGCATGGCTACGAGTATGAACCTGCTATGTTACGAAATGACCGTAAACCCAATTCAACATTTCCTGATTTTCCTCATTACTGACTCAAACAAACAAGAATGATTTGTTCAGATACGAAAACACTTCACATTAACTGCTTTTATATCAGTGTTTACATTTGTAAAAGAAATAACAGGTTGACACAAACGTGCGAAAACTTCCTCGATATAAATGTTATTAATTTCTTAATTTTTCTCACATACGTAAGTAAACATTGCAACTTCCTGTCTGGCTAGCAAATATAAACGAGTAAAAACAATTGCTGTTTAAATCAACCGCACTATATTTAGTAGTTCGCGAGCCTTTTGGTAAACTGCAATATTATATTTTTAAAGATTTAAACTTTTGCACCCCATCTAAGCATACAACTTCGAAATAGCGTCCAAAATTGTCGAAATTTTAGATTGTTATATAAGGCTGAGTTTTTTCTGGTTTTTGATTGGCTGAATCTCGTATTGGCCGACCTTTTGCCGTATTGGCCGTGTTTTTCCATATTGGCCGCCTTTTTCTCGTAAAAGGCGAGTTTAATTCGAGCTTTTTTGGCGAGGCTCAACTTGTATGATGGTAACAAATTGAACACATTCTCGTCTAATATTATAAAGTCAATTAATAATGCTTCATACAGATGGTCGATACTTAAATTGATGATGTCTTAAAATACTTTCAACACATCCACATCACATGACCTCATTTTGACATTCCCCATTTGACTTTGACTAATTCAGAAGATCCAAATTGTTGCTTAACCCAAAATGATGTGTTTCGTCTAACATCAACACCACTTGATACGAAGCTTTGATACTTGCATTGATGATATCTATGAACACTTTCAACACTCCCACATTTCCTGACCTTATTTTAATCTTGACATCGACCTACTTATTCGAATTGGCCGATGAGTCAATACTAAAAACTGGGGCATACATATTTATTTAAAGTAGCATTTTGTATTTTACATCATAGCCTTAATAGTTAGTAGTCTGTTTCCGTCTGTACCAACATTTGTTGGTTGGTTTTATCTGAGCAGAGGAGAAGATCCAACAAAAGAATATGTGCCTTGCTCTGTGAAAAGGGGGTAAAATGCATGTGCGTCTGCACAGGCTAATCAGGGACAACACTTTCCGCCTAAACTGGATTTTTGTCAAGAAAAGTCTTCCTTCAAACATAAATTACAATAAAAGCGGAAAGTGTCGCCCCTGGTTAGCCCTTGCGAACTGCACAGGCTAATGAGGGACAAAACTATGCTCATGCATTAAACCCCCTTTTTACAGAGCTAGGCTCATACATTGTTTTTCTTGGTGGTTTGCAGTTTACCAGGCATCACTTGCCTGTATAACCCTTATAAAGCACTGGCTTGATGACCAACTGATATTTGTTTCATTACACAGTTTGTTCACGTCTGTGTTCATTTCAGCTATAAAGAGCAGACGGACGGGGAGACAGACAGCGATGACATCATAGAGGCCCCCGAGGGTGAAGGGGTAGAGGTGGAGGAGGAGAACACAGAGGGGATAGAGAGGATTTTGGACCATCGGGATGGTAAAAAAGGAGGTACATGCATGCTTCATTTGAGTTGAACCAGATATCTTTTGGTGATCACCAAAATGAGATTTGTCTTATTTATGATAGAAGGAGTTATTCATGATGCCTTGCCAGTGTTTGTTTTTAGGTCAAATTTGGGGCCAAAATTCAGCCCCATTCCCAATATAAAAAATAATATTTTTCCCATATGACTGCCTCAAATTCCAATTTTAAGGTTTCAAAAAAAAAATGTTTATATATCACAACATTAAGTTCATCTTTCTGTCCAGCTCTATGATTAATATTGATGTAAATGCAATATTGAAAACACGTTTATTCTCAATTTTATAGTATTTTTTTGCGAAAAAAAAAGAACCATCACTTTCCCAATTTTAGTCAAAAAGACAACTTTTTTTCCCATGCCCCATTCTTAAAATGTTAAAAGTATAACTGCTTCAACTTTGACCTATGGGACACAAAGCAGGAGTTATGGATTGATCCATGAAATAAATAATTTGAATCTAGATGAGGCATATGATTGAAATTGCAATACTAAGTAGAGTTTTAGTGGTTTACTAACACTTTCCAGACATCCTCCCTAACCTGTAAGATTTTTGGTTCAAAAAATGAAAATGAAGTTAACATTTATCTGGAAGAAAAAGGAAACTACGCTTTTCTGAAAGTCGTTAAAGTAGTGGCATACTTAGCATAGATAGTAAGTTAGGCCATGCTTAGTCTTTTTCAGATGTATTTGAATTTTTACCATCATAGATGTAGTGCATGAATAATTGTCAGTTCTTAATTTGTTACAGCTACGGGTGAAAAGACAACGATCTACAACGTGGAAGCTAATGGAGACCCAAACAAGACAATGCCTGCAGATAAAGAATGCGAGGTTCAGTTTTTTATCAAGTGGAAAGGCTGGGCACACATCCACAACACATGGGAAAGTGAGGAAAGCCTCAGAGCCCAGAAGTTCAGTGGGCTCAAAAAACTTGATAACTATATCAAGAAAATGGATGAAATCAATGAATGGTATGGTATTGCTTATTCATGCTTACNGTCGGTCGGTCAGATGGTCTGTCGGACAGTCCATGGACGATTTTGTTTCTGCATGATGGATATGGGCCTTGCTCTGGAAAAACGGGGCTTAATTAATGTGTGTAAAGTGTCCTCCCAGATAAGCCTGTGCAATCTGAACAGGCTAATAAGAGACAACACTTTCCGCATTTATGGTATTTTTGTTTAAAGGAAGTCTTTTCTTGGTGCGGACTGCACAGGCTTATCTGGGATGACACTGCGCACTTGCATAAAGCCCCCTTTTCCCAGAGTAAGGTTCATATCAAGAGAATACTTGGACCTATAATCATTCAAGACTTCTATTGTGATTCTTAAATGTAATTTTGCAAGTTGGAAGCTTCTGTGTTGCTTAGGATTATGAAGTGATAATTAAAAATATTCATGTAATACACATTGAAGAAATGCAATTTTTTTTTAAGTTCCTTGGAAAAAAACACAACAGTTCTGATGTGACTTGTTAGAAGTAATTTTAGTCGTGTTCTGAGAAAACTGGGCATTATGCATGTGGGTAAAGTGTCGTCACAGATCAGCCTAAGCAATCCACACGGGCTAATCAAGGACGACACTTTCTGCTTTTCGTTCAAATGAAGTCTCTTCTTAGCAAAAATTCAATTAAGGCGGAAAGTGTTGTCCCTGATTAGCCTGTGCAGACATCATAGGCTGATCCGGGACGACACTTTACGCACATGCATTATGCCCAGTTTTCTCAGAACGTGACTCATTTTAGTGTGCTCTTGCAGAATGCTTATGCATTAACAGTTGCATCCTGTAATCAAAAGATTCAAATGCATTTATGGAGGGTGATCTAAACTCTTGAGTTTGAGTTTACAACAAAAGTTTTAACATTTAAGTTGTTTTTTATGACCATGTGACAGTTTCTCTGGCATCTTGTTTGCAGGAAGCGATTTGCTAATCCAGATGACATAGAATACTACGATGTCCAACAGGAATACAATGAAGATCTCTACAAAAATTGTCTGCTAGTTGAAAGGATCATAGGTACCTGAGTCTGCATTTTTCAATTACGATATCATAATGTAAAAATGATCCTTGGAACGGTTTAAAATCAATTGCAAAATCTATGCCAGTAAATAAAAAAGACACCTTTAATCTCACACACAAAAAGCAGTGATGAAAAAATTTGACAACAAAACATTGGTTAAGAAATTTAGTACTTATTTAAAAAAAAGAAAGGCATAATGCCAAAAAAACTGTACAGAAACTTCATTTGGTGTTTTGATTCTAGTGCAACGGGTATTTACAGTCTCTGTTGTTTTTAGCTCACCTGTCACGAAGTAACACGGTGAGCTTATGTGATCGTGTTATGTCTGGCGTGCGTCCGTCCGTCCATGCGTCCGTCAACAATTTGTTTTTGTAGACAGTAGAGGTCACAGTTTTCATCCAGTCTTTATGAAATTTGGTCAGAATGTTTATCTTGATGAAATCTGGATTGGGATTGTATTTGGGTCATCTGGGGTCAGAAACTAGGTCACTAGGTCAAATCATAGAAAAACCTTGTTTAATATACCATGAAGTGTATTGTGCAAACAAGGGAAACAACTAATGCATGTACTTTTTCTAAATAAGTGTTACAGCATTTGTCTCCCTTGTAATTTATTTAAATTTTACCAAATGTAATGCTAACTGCATTTTTGTAATGCATTGTATCAATAAACCTCGGGCAAACAATGAAATTAAGGTTGCATTATCTCTACTTAGTTTTGAATCTGGTTTAAGTGAAAAGTTCTTTCACCTTAAATTGTTGCATATCTTAGATACCCAGGTGGAAATGGTTTTGCATCATGACCAGTGAGGAACGGTTTGTTGGCTATAGGAAGTTTCTCAACAGGAGATTATCCCACATTGCTTATAATGTAACTTGGTCAGAACATACAAATTTTGTGAGATACAGATCCTGTCAATGAAAAACATGGACACCATTAGGCGGGCCAATTTTCTTCATGTGGCATTAGTAAAACCATTTGTACCCACTCATCCTGAAACTTTCTCAGAGCATTAAACAATTATATGAGCCTCGCTCTGTAAAAAGGGGGTTTAATGCATGTGCGTTAAGTAAGCAATGAACAAGGCCTTGTTAAAAAAGGTGAACGAACTAGGGCCATCTTGGCCCTCTTGTTTGTTGTTGGAAGAAATCTTTCAAAGTAAAATTGGTTTGTCTAGGAAAAAAACCCAATGCATTTGTCTTTCTGTAGTTGTTGATTCATATAGATTCTCCTATCTGACAATTCTATAATCAATATGTAACATTCACAAAAAGCAGAAGTTATAACACACCACATAATTAATTGTGCTTTAATGTTTTAACTATGTTCATCTCCTTTGCCACTGTTAACACAAATGAAACCATCAAACAAACTACTTGCTGTTAGAACTTTTAAAACCTTTATGATGGCTATGTTAGCGTAAGCGCTGGAAATAGTTAACTAATATCCCTCTAATTTACTGTAATGTTGTAATTTATCTCATCAAACATGTTCACAAACAAAACTAAGTATTGATATAGGACACAATTTAAGAGTCTTTTTTATGCTTACAAAGTTCGCCAGTATCAGGCTCATTTTGGCAAGCAATTATACATATGAAAGTTTCATATGTATAATTGCTCGCCAAAATGAGCACATGCATTAACCCCTGTTTTCATTGAGCGTCTTCCATTATGAAATACGCTCTTGGAAAACAGGGGTTAAGGCATGTGTGTAAAGTGTTGTCCCAGATTAGTCTGTGGAGCCTGCACAGGCTAATCAGGGACAACACTTTCTTTTTTTATGGTATTTTTTGTTTAAATGAACTCTCTTAACAAAAATCCAGTCTAGGCCGAAAGTGGCGTCCCAGATTAGCCTGTGCAGACTGAACAGGCTCATCTGTGACAACACTTTACGAACATGCATGGAGCCTAGTTTTCCCAGAGCACGGCATATATGTGTAATGCAGATACTCACAGTCAGGGGTGTGATTTTTCCGCGGATCGGGTTATCCCGGGTTCATTTCTGAGGATGTGTAAATTCTTACAAAAAATAATTGGGGATGGGGGGGGGAGGTAAGACCAATTCTGCATACACATTTCATAAGCGGCCTGAAATATCCGCGGGCCGCGAAACCTCTCCGCATATTACACTTATGGATTCTGCTTAAGCATTTTTGTAATGAGCGATGTCATTGGCTGTCGTTTCCAACTCTTCCAATTAAAATCGGTCTTTAAAAATGTGTTCTGGTGATTCTTTTGCAAATGGCGCCTTTGTGAAGCGAAAATAAGATTATTGAAAGAACGAACAAATCTCACAAAATCTTGGAGATTCACTCATAAGTGAAAAACAAATTTAAATTGCAATGGTTAGAAACAACAGTGGATATAAATCAGAAAGCAATACCACTTTCTGAATCAATGGGTACGGAAGATCGACTGTCGTGGTACGGCAAAGTGTGTTTGTTCCATGTGAAAAAAATCTTGAACTATGGATCACGTGGTAAAGGGTTGTTAGTTGTACACTGTTACAGTGTTTACCATATTTTGAAAGACATTGAGCTGAAACGAAAGATTCATTGTTCACAGGAATCGGAACACATATTGTTTTTGATCACAATTAATACTGTTTACTTGCATGATATGTTAAATGTGAAGTTAAAAAGGTTTTCATAAATAGATCTTGTTAAGCAATTGAAGAAGGTGTTTATTTAAATGTCTGTTTTAAGGTTTGTCAACACATTAGGCACACGATTCGCGTAGTAAAAATCAGTCGACATAATTTTCCTTTTCTCGGACTTCACCTCAATCATACCCCTGACAGTGTACATTCCTGTTTCAGCGGAGTCCTTTCAGAAGACCTCAAACCAGGAGAACGGTTATCCGGACTATCTTTGTAAGTGGAACGGCCTCCCATACTCCGAGGTCTCGTGGGAGGACGGTGAACTGCTTGCACATAAATTCCTCGACAAAATTGAACACTTTAATCAGAGAAACAAGTGTCAAAAGATCCCCACAAAGTTGTCTCGGGTGCTGAAGAGCCGTCCCAAGTACTTGCCCCTGAAGAATCAGCCCTCGTTCATTGGTGGTGAGGACGAGTCACAGCTTCGTGACTACCAGCTTGATGGAGTCAACTGGCTCATGCATTCGTGGTCCAAGTAGGTATTTGTGATCACTTTACCGCTCAGATACACATTTTTTTTACCCTTTGTAGTGCCCTAGAAAATCAAATAAAATTATTCAAGATCTTTCTGATAAGATACAAGATTTTAAGACTGCATTTCCAAAGTAAGATACTGATGAGTAGCAAACAGCATAAAACATGAACAGCCTGTGAGATACTCGCAGGCTGTTCTGGTTTTATGTTGTTTGCATTTAGCCATTTTCTTTTTCCTTCTGAGCGGGAAAGAGTTATACTGCAGAGGAAGGGTAGAGTATTTTATCTCATTATTACTTGCATGTTTTTGGAAAGGCTGTTATCACTTGTCTTAAATAAAGAAAAAGAAAATTTGAAATAATGTCGTTAACAGTCGGGGCATTATTTTAGGATACTTGATTTTTAACCATGTCTGTTTGGTAATACTTCAGAATTGGCTGTTAAGGGTTTTTAACTGTTTAATAAGAAAAAATGACCTGAAACACTCATTAAGACATTAAGCAATTATGCATTGAGTTAATGAAGCTATTGCAATGTATACCATGGTACTTTGTTTACCTTTACTATAGAATCATAAATGACATAAAAATTTAGTACCCGTTTCGGCTCATTTCAGGGAGAACAGTATTATACTAGCAGACGAAATGGGTCTTGGTAAGACGATACAGACAATAGGCTTCTTGGCGATACTCTTCAACACCTATCAATTGTATGGACCTTTCCTGGTTGTGGTTCCGCTTTCAACGGTGGTCGCCTGGCAACGGGAGTTTGAAAAATGGTGCCCGGAGATGAATGTTATTATATACCTTGGTGATGTCAACAGTCGAAATATTGTAAGTGTTTAACCAAAAAAGGGGGTATATTGTAACACAGCGAAATTAATTCAAATAATTTTATAATTGAATTACCAAATCAAACAAGAAGTAATGTAAATCAAATAGATAAATTGATCATACATACAATTTCATTTATGACAATTATATGTCACATGTAATAATTCGTAGAATATTCATGCAAACGCATTCAGAGCATAATACAAGCATTCCTTGCATTAAACATTATACAATATGTTAATAACAATTCAAGCTGAAAACAAATATTAAATATGTAAATAAACAGACAATTTCATAAATGCAAAGCACTATACAAACAAAGATACAAAGCAAATTAGTAAGCAATTACAAATTATCAATTCTCTTATCTCACAATGACCTATTCTATTAAAAGATTTACGCAAAACTACTTTTATTTGGGTGGGTGGGACTGGGAAATTCATTTTTTTTTATATTTTTTTTAACGCTGTGTGGTCAATGCTTACAAAAAATAACTATGAAACCATCTTAAAAAACCTGTGTGCTCGAGTTTACAAATCAACCAATCATAAAAAAGGTTAACTTCGCTCAGAAATCTATTTTTAGAAAGGTAAAGTAACAACTTTGAACCAGAGTAAACTTGCGTCATACATTAAACATTTTAATTCAAGATTAAAATAAGCCAATTTCTTTCCTTAAGTTTTAATTAGTGAGAATTTATATATTTATAGTAATAACTACAATAAATAACAAATTCAATGATTGTCAAATTTTATTGGCCTTGTAACACAGCGAAATTCAGGGTTCCCTCTGGGCTTCAAAAAGTTGTCGCCACTTACTTTCGCCAAATTCAAAAAGTTGTCGCAAAACTGGGGCCACATTGATCAAAGAAAATAATATTTTAATAATGCAAACAACTAAGCATTGTACAGTATGTTAAATAATTTGATTCANTTTTTTTTTTTTTAGAAAGAAGTGTCTTATGACTTATGATTATTAGACTCTTTATCTCAATTTTATTTTTTAAACAGCCTAAAAAATATATAACCATAATTTATATGATTTTTTTATTTTTATCCAAAATGGCTGGAAAACTCCCTGCCCAAATAATGCTTTTGTCGATGAAAATTCTTCCCAATTTTGAAGATTTCGCGACTCGAAAAATCCCCATTTTGCTAGGTACTTTTTCCCCAAGTAGACAGAAAAAGGCCTGAAAGACATATGCAAATATTTCTTATAAGCGTCTGAAGACCAGTCACCTAAAAGCTGAATTTTATCAGCTGATACATTTAATCTGAATGCAAAGGAAGCAGAGCCCCTTCTAAAAGAGTGAGTAGAATAAGAATTTGGATCTACATCACATTTTGATAAAATTTCACGCAACTTTTTTAAGTACATGTTATATGTGACTGGTTTCCCTGACTTCAATACAAATAGAGGGGATCCAGGTCCAGCGGGAATTTTACTTGGGACATAATGGTAAATTTTTAACTATTACTAATGGACTGCTTAGTACACGTTGTCCAAATTGTATAGTTTTAGTCTATAGCCTGTCTTTCTGTCATTCTGTCACAAAACTTCAACCTTGCTCATAAAATAAAACTCTTGGGTCTATGTTCTTTAAACTTCACATGTGCATGCATCTCATTGACATCAACAATCAAACATGATTTTAGGTCAAAGGTCAAGGTCACTGACCTCTACATTCAAAATATAACCTCGTTTCTAAAATGGCTGCCATGCGGCTTCAAAGCGCAGTAGGGGGCATTGTGTATTTATTTTACAAGCAAAGCGTATGAATAGAAATTTTATATTTAGATTTCTCTTATAAACCTTGTCAAGCTGTAATGCTCTGCGGTGAAAGTTTGCAACAAAAAGCTTCTTTTTTTTCAAAATAGGCTTGATAAACTTGAAAAGGAAAACCCTGCAACTTAACCTACCTGTATTCGCCACACATCATTTTACCCCATATACTACAAATTCTAAATCCATATTATTTCAATTTGTGAAATTACTCCACATTAACTTTGGGAAAACTACAACCATCTCCTTTGACTCTTCTCATTTGATATTAAATATTAAATAAAATCCTTGATATTGAGCTGTTTTGGAGTTTACAGATTCGGGACTATGAGTGGTGTCACCCGGGTAACAAGAGGTTGAAGTACAATGTTCTGGTCACCACGTATGAGATACTACTGAAAGACAAGGTGAACTAGGGAACTTTAAAAGAATGGGGCCTCGTGCTGGGAAAATGGGGCTTAATGCATGTGCGTAAAGTGTCGTCCCAGAGTAGCTTGTGCAGTCTGCACAGGCTAATCAGGGGACAACACTTTTTGCTTAAACTTGAATTTTGCTAAGGAGAGACTTCCTTAAAAAGTGTAAAGAGTCGTCCCAGATTGCAGGCTATTCTGGGTCGACACTTTACGCACATGCATTAAGCCCTGTTTTCCCAGAGCAAGGCTCAATTATATAACTCGTCCATTTCAATGGAAATTGCACTTATGTCTATCGAATTTGATTTGTGTTGCAATACTTCATTTGTGGATAGTGAACAATAAATTAAATATTGTGTTTATTTGGATTTTGAACTTGTAATACAAAATTGTTGGAAATAAAGTGTTATGTATCAAGAGGCTTAAGGTGTTTTGTTTACTGTGTTTTCCTTATAAATTGGAACAATCGTCTAACATTGCAAAAAGAAAAAAACAATTAAAATAAAGAAGAAGATGGCGAAAACCCTAACGTTCCTTAGGTAATTGTATCTTCCAGGCTTTCTTGGCTGCGGTGAGTTGGGCAGAACTGGTCGTGGACGAGGCTCATCGACTCAAGAACACAGACTCACTGTTGTACCGTACCCTGATGGAGTTCAAGTCCAACCACCGGCTGCTGATCACAGGCACACCCCTGCAGAACTCCCTTAAAGAGTTGTGGGCCCTGCTGCACTTCATCATGCCTTTGAAGTAAGCCTACCGATAACTAATTTTGGAAATATAAAATAGATAGCTGAAACTGAGGTTGCTACAACTTAAAACAGTATTTAAATGTTTGAAACCACTAGAACAATGTTTGGATTCAATGTTCAATTCTACCATATTTCTATTTTAGTTAAATAAATGAACCTCGTTCTGGAAAAAAACATGCTTAATGTATGTGCGTAATGCTTTATCCCAGATAAGCCTGTGCCTTCAGACACTTTCGGCTTGTATGTACTTTTTATGCCCCCGGTAGGGTGGCATATAGTGATCGCATTGTCGGTCTGTCTGTCTGTCCGTCTGTCTGTCTGTCTTTCTGAAATTCCGTCACACTTGCATTAAGGTTTCGAAAAATGGTCATAACTTTTGCAATATTGATCATGGCAACTTGATACATGTATTTGGCATGCATGTGTATCTCATGGAGCTGCACATTTTGAGTGGTTAAAGGACAAGGTCATCCTTCAAGGTCATTTTTTTTTTTTTTTAATCAAAGCGGGGCAGTAGGGGGCATTGTGTTTCTGACAAACACATCTCTTGTTTGTTTTAAGAAAGTCTCTTTCAAATGGAAATCAAGTCAAGTCGAAAAGTGTTTCCCTGATTAGCCTGTGCGGACTGCAGACTGCACAGGCTAATCTTGGACGACACTTTACGCACATAAATTATTATCTTTCTAGATTTCCGAAGTGGTCTGAGTTTGAGGAGAAGCATTCTCGTGCAGACAAGACGGGGTTCACACAGCTACACAAGCAGCTTGAGGCCTTCCTGATACGTCGTGTTAAGAAGGACGTTGAGAAATCACTGCCCGCAAAAACAGAACAGATCCTACGTGTAGAGATGTCTTCCATTCAGAGACAGTATTACAAGTGGGTGCTTGTTACATTATTACTATTGTGTGATTGATTGATTGTGTTTATGCTGGCAATTTGATGAAAGTTGTTTTAGAAATAAAGATATTGTTATTTTGTTAGGAAAACTGAACAAAATTTGCAAGAAGATCATTCCTTGTCGTCAACCAAACAAGTTTTTTCTTCAGTAAACCCCCATAAGGAGACTGTATATGAGAATAACTCCGTCAGTTAGATTCTTGTTAGTTGTTTTGTTAGTTGATTGGTTAGTTCCCTAAAAAACTTGCGGAGATAACTGCTTCCACATTGCTCAAATAATTTAATTGACCTGCTAATATAGTATCACCTTGATGGGTGCAAATGTACAAAAAGTTAACCTTCAGCAGCGTCAGATCTAGAGAAACTTTATAACAATGCGGTTCTTTATTTATGGCAAGGAACTGATTGCTTACAAATGAGGCACAAAAAATATGTAGTAGACAAGACACACATGTGCACAAAAAAAACACAAAAATGAATAAAACTGGGGGACTTCCTTGGAGCCCTCAGTTCAAAGCATTGGGGGTTATGGCCCTTTGAAGGAGCTCCACTTGAACCTGGAGTATTCATAAAATATTGAAGTGTAAATAAAAATTAACCTTTCTGCACAATTCAAATTATATAGCAATTAAAGAGAATTGATTTAATGTTATTTCCATTTAACTGCTTAATAGTTGTATACATACCACAGCACAAGAACCTCACTTTACATGATGAAATGAATCCAAACACGATTATCAAGACACTTTTCATTCAAGAAGATCCTCACGTTCATAAGTTATTTTTATGCCCCCGGTA